>WMED01006704.1:0-18232 GCA_019650415.1 Pipa parva
TGTTACAACTCATCTAGGGGGCTATTGGCTAAAGTGGTCAATAGGCAAGTTGCATGTGCACATGCATGCAAAGTGATTAGAAGAGCTTCCTAAGGTCACTACCATCGGAAGATTCCAAATTGGTCACGTATTTTCCACATTGCAGAGTTTGCGTGATACGCAAATACTAGGGAGCAGTGAATAGACGTAAATTAAGACCCATTACGTGACTATTCGGCCTCTAGTCAATAACCCCCTTTGGTCTCCCAAAAATGGGACGCGCAGTCAATGACTGAAAGTGAGCCCATTAGTAGAAAATAACGGGCTGCGTTTGCATAGACTGTTTAAAATGATCCATATTAAATGTTTAAACAATGCTTGTACGAACAAGGCTTTAGCGATCCTGTCCATTTACTTAACTGTCTTTGTGTGACCTAAAGCCAAGTTTATTTCTGAATTGTTTCGCATGTGATCTATTCCAGTCTGCTGGAAACCAGATGCTGAATAGTCCTCCCTCCCAATATCTGAAGGTTTTGGCCCAAATCCTTTTGTCCCATAGCACTCATTGCTTTTTTTTTTTTTTCCCTACTCCCCCTTTCATTCTTTGAGATTCCCTTTTCTTCCTTTATATAGAAATATTAGCCAAGTGTATCCCATGAACTCAGCTATTAAAGATATATTGTTAGCAGCTGTGCTAAACTTGAAGGAAACATTAACCCCATGCATCTATCAGACTTATTAAGTGTTGATTAAACGCAAGGATCTCTCCATTTTATACAAAAGAAACATTTTATATTATTCAGTTAGGCCAGGGAAAATGTAAATAGCTGTGGACAGGAAAGATAGGCATCATTACTATGTCGAATTTACATCTCAGGAGCTTATAGGCACTGTATGTTTCGTGCCTTAGACCACACCCACTAACTGGCCACACACCTTTAAAGGTAAACATAGACTGAACTGAAGTGCTGGGTGATTTATAATTTCACGCAAAGTGAAATAACAAATGGTTGGATGATAAATTCAATAAAGTGGATCAAGGTACTCATTTTTTCTAATTCCAACTTTTAGGTTAAGATAAAACTTACAGTTGAAGTGCCAAAAAAAAAGAAAAACATTTAGTTGTAAAACCTTTTGTGAATTTGGCATTTATCCATTTTTCTGTACTGACATTTTATACTTTGTTTGTTTGTTTGTTTTGTTTGTTTTTTTTAATCAATTTTTAGCTATGGAAAGATTTCTTACTACCTCCCCCTAAGGCTGGACCACAGTTATCTCAGCATTTGTCATTAATGGTAAACAGCACTACAGCAATATATCCAATATCTTTATTATTGCAATAGGAAGTGAAAGTGGCAGAGGGGAGTGCTGGGGAGATATTGCTGTAGGGTTATCATTAGGGAGGGGGTTGTCTACCCGAAAATCGTTCCCCCTTATTTAATAGAGAAAAAATGGGGAGAGCAGTAGCACAGTATAGGGCAATATAAAGAAGGAACTGCTGCACTGTATGAGTCAAAATGAAAGGGAGACTGCTTGTAGGGGGCATTGTCACCTAGGGCACCATCAAACCTTGTTCCAGCACTGATTATGGCAAAATGCAGATGACAGTATTGACTATTTTTGGGCACTGAAATATATGTCCCTTAAAGTTGAAATATTAATTTCTTGTGCATCTGTGACAAAGTATGCTTGCTGTTTGATCAAGATCATCACGGTTTATTTATGTCCCTCACAGATATTTGGTGTTGCTGAGGTATTTTAATTCATGAAATTCGGAAATTGTAGATATTGAAGCTAATAATATACACTTTTTGTCTAGGGTAAGGGTCAAGAAGCAGATGTTGACAGGTTGTACAATGAATGTAGGTTAACAAAGCGTTTGCTGCAGATATCATCAGCTAGTTTATACGGGTGTGTGTAGCAGTCATGGGTTGATAATGGAACTGCAAGAGTTTTACTGTAAGGTGAGGAAAAGAAAGTACAGGAGAATCCAATTCTGTAAAAGGGTGGGCTGAGATATTGTTCTCTACTTTGCATTGGGGGTTGTTCACTGGAATTTTGAATAGGGAATTGCATTTTCTGTCTCCTTCTGGATGCTCTTAATGGATCTTGTCCTCCAGATGGCACTGTTGTTCTGTAAGATTCTATAGCACTCTACTGAAGTTGACTGAGATTTGGCACAACTCATGTAGCTGTGTATATGATCATCTCCAGATGTTGAAAAAACCATATATGGAAAGGGAATGACTGTAGACACTGCTTATGTCAGATGCTCTTTCCAGAAGTTATTGCAACAGATGATACTTCAAAGAAAGAATGTGAGGTGCAGAGGAGTGCTCATCTATTCCATCTGTATACTTTCCCATGGGACTGCATGTACAGGGGAGATATTTACCAGTAAACTCTATACAAACATATATCCAAACAGAACAATGTATAGGTAAGGGTTTCCATCATGCTCTAAATATGCAAGCTAGATTGTGCTCAACAATGCAAAGGATTCTGGGGGTCTTGCTCACAAAAAATGATGTTAAAAATCAGTGCAGAGATCATACAGGCAAATCATGCACATTGTTATGCAGATTTCCAAATCACAGAGATAATATAACATAAGAAAAAAAAGGTCAGGCACATATGAATAGATTCTATGATTTAGACCAGGGTTGGCAAACCTTTTTTGGAACTCCGTGCCAAAAAGGTGACGCCACCCACGGGCGCATACCCCGAAGTGCCGGTGCTGGTGAGTGACATCATCACGCCAGCGCCGGAGGAGAACTCCCCTGCTCGTGTGCGCTTCTTCAGTGCAGGCCATGGATCCAGCTTGAAAACTTTCAGATTGGGTCCGCGGCCTGTACTGAAGGCAGGGTTTGGCGATGGCTCGCGTGCCAACAGAGAGGGATCTGCGTGCCCTCTCTGGCATGCGTGCCATAGGTTCGCCATCCCTGATTTAGACTGAGAAGGAATTATCAGTTTTTAAACAACCCAACTTTATGACACATACTGAACTGCTGCAGATTAGGTTTGGAAGGGGAGACAGAAAAATCAGGTGTGTAAATATGCAGTGAGTCAAATTTTCTTTCAGTTCAACAAATTAGGCCAACCACATATCTACATACCACTTTGCTTCTAAATTCGTGGCCAGCAATTATTATTTATCGTGGTGACAATTTGCCAAGGCATACAGTATTACTCTGGCAGCATTTTAATCAATTTTTTTTTACTTATGCAGCAACCAAATGTCAGCAAAACCTCAGAGTTGTCTGCCATTGAAATAAATATAAAATAATTATCGCAATTTATGCTACTATTCAATGAGAGAATACTGGCTTCCAAATTTCAACAAAACGGTGGCCATGCCCTTATGTTAATTCATATAAATTGCTAGTATGTAGTGGTTAATATAAAAATATAGTGGTGGCATTCTCTTCTCTACACAGATCCATGTCAAGATGACATCACTTCACTTCAATACACCCAATACTGATGAATTCACTATAATATGCCTCTGCTACTATTCTCCAGACTCAAAAATCTATTCATCATGATGTGAAAAAGTATCCTGTCTTGAGTGTCAGATTTCCCTATGGGCACAAGAGGTCCATGCCTATAGGTGGCTCTCAGAGAGAAGGGGCACCTCTCTCTTACTGATAGAACTTGATAGATGGGATTGGGGGAACACCTTATAACTAAGAAAAACGTTTAATACTCAGATACTAAACCAAAAGATACTTACCATTTGTGATTTCACTTTGCATGAAAGAGATAAAGCGCTTCAGTTCACTGCCTCATTTAGTCTGTGATTATGTCCGCAAAGGAACATTGCCAGTTAGTGGGTGGGGCCTAAAAACCCAGGCATTCTATGCCTATACCCTCCTGAAATGTAAATCTATCATTGTTTGAAGCTATACTGCAGCAACAGGCAGCTTATGCTTCTGTGAACTACTCAGTCATATAGCACATACACTGTATAATGTACAGCCAGGTGGCCTAGTGACTCCGATCTGTTGTAATATTTGTGACTTAAACAAACTTGCCTAGTGTGTGTTACCTTGAATCCTGCACCAAAATAGTGCATGACCATAACCTACCCCTTTTACAATGGTTGGAATAACAGTCTGTTTATTAAAAAAGGGATAAAACCATATAAAGGCTAGAAATAACCATTCTCATGCAAAGGGTATTCTGTACCAGCCCAGTGGTGGTGCAGCCCCCAAAATAAATATCCATATATCCAAAGGTGTTCCCAGGGCTTGAAATCTCTCTATCCCTGGTCTGCCATTGTCCACTGTGCATAAAACTCATACATGTATTGTACTGATCAGTGGCACACCATTATGTGCACCAATATGTATGGAAAACTCTTTGGTATGTGCACCCATGGAAATGACTCAAATTAAATAAATATATCCATATGCCTTAGGGGTGATTACTAATACATGCTGATGCATACTACAGACTGCAGTGCATGCATGGGACTTCTAAAGTAATTTCTTATCAGCCCTGCAGAGAAGGGAACATTTCCATAAAAACTAGCACCACAAAAGTGCATGGCCAGTAAGAAAAGCTTAGCAGCATAGCACATGTATACCTCCAGACTACATAGAAAACAGAATAGTCAAACTTACTGTAAATAAAAACAGCTATGTTAAATGCACACTCCAGTGCAGCCTTGGATTGATATTTCCCCATAGAGTGCATTTTTAGTAGGATACCTCTGTTAAATTTGCATTAGGTGTATTTTTAAGTGAAAATTGACAAATCTGCCCTATCAGTGGGTTAAACATACTATCTATTTAACAAAATTTGAATTTTTTTTATGCTTAAAGCTTTATAATGTGCTTTATAATATACCACAATAAGCATGTGCAGTACCCTCTGATCAGAGAAATATGGAACTAGATGAGGTTAACTACTAATGTATGTATTTCCACTGTTAAAGGCCTGCAGCGAATATGAGATAGCCACACAATAGTCACACCATATTGAACAATAGCCACACCATAATGAACAATAGCCACACCATTTTGCACAATTACATGGTATGAGAAGCTGCTTAAAAGAATAGTTTAATATAGAATGTAGTAACAATTGCACTAAACATTCAGCTTTCAGTTCTGTAGGAGCAGTTATAATTACTGGGACCTGTATGCAGAAGGGGATCAGAGTCTTTGCAACCCATAGGAAACTTTACTGAGTTTTCCTTCTAAATGAACAAAATAGTTGTAACTGCCTTTTTATGAGATTTGTTCTAAGGCTCCCTCCAATCAAATTTCATGGCCAGCAACATTCCCTATCCACTAGCTAAGAGAATCAAGCTAAGTGCAGTTTGCTACACTCTGAACAGTAAATCCCCAAAATGTCTTAGTATTAAAAACATTTGAATTTGTACTCTGAAATCAATAAATCTGTCTTTATTACTGTGTACAGTTTCTTTGTAAATATTTCAGTAATGATGGATTGATGGTGTATAATGTTAATCCCCATAACTACCTGGAGTGTTTGTTTTAGGGCTCTCTCTGACATTGCAAAATTTGTTCTGCATAATGCTATGTCTTTAACGTGGATTAGAACAGAGCGGCTTCAACAGCAGCACCATCATAATGAACACTAACACTAAACTGGCAACATTAATAAATTAATTCATACCCATTTTCTCATATCTCTGTAGAATTTATGATTGTCATTAGCATGGCTGAATTCAACACTTTGATGCAAATTCAGACCTTTATGCAATTGTTTGCACTTTGACGAGTAACTCCCATAATGCCTAGCATCTATAACAGAGAGGATAAACGTATATTCTCTTAAATACTCAGAAATGAATGACTTGGTGGCTGTAGGTTAAGCCCCTTGTCTGTTATTTAGGCTATTTTTTTTTTTAGCACAGGCTGAAACATTTATCATGCTTTAGCTACACCCTTAAACTTGTAAATGAATAAGGCAATATAAATGTAATAGTATAATAATTAACCACTGCATAAAGAAACTAGTAAATAAGCATTATATGTCTAAAGCTCAAGAAGGAACCCCATCTTGTAACAAAATTTTAACACCAGCAAATGAAAAATAAAAAAAACAGAACACAAATGCCAATTTATAAAGGCCTTTGCAGCAAAATTCACCCAGGACACACGTTGGGTAATATTGTCACTTGCATTACAGAACATTTCCAGTGAGGCCTCCAGTATTATGGATGCATTTTAGCCATTTTTTTAAACAGGTACCCCATGTTAGCACACTGTGTTTGGTGCAGAGAGAGTGCATGTGCAATAAACAATGGAACCCCACTAATACCAAAAACTAAAATTTTGCCTTCTACATAATTAACATTATATAATGTGCATACATGATCTCAGATAGATTAATAATCTAATCTATCTGTCTATCTCACACACACACACTCCTGCCATTACACAGTAGTGATGCCCACACTGATCCCTCTCAGTCCAGGCTTGGAGCAGGGCTGTTAGTCCTAAAACTTCTGCCTCCCCCCTTCCCTGGGATTCTCCAGCCCAGCCCACTCTCTGAGAGTACTCCCAGATTCAGCAGCAAGCAACTAGTCCCAGCCCAATGCTTTCCATCTAATAACTGGAATTAGTCCTCCCTCCTAGATTCTGCACCCCCCACCCCAAACTCCGATTCCCCTCCCTCGCTGCACTTTGTTAGTAGGCTCAGTACTGCAGTTCAGACTTTGCCTGGATCCTCCGGCTGTCGTAGGATCCATCCATCTCACTTCTGTCGGACAGTCCCAGAGACAGAAGGGGGCTATGAAGATGCTGAAGGGGCGCCTCCCGCTGACCATCCTGCACCTATTTCTTTTGGCCGGGGGTGGCTTTGCGCAGCAGGACCCCATCAAATTCCCCCCCAATGGTTTTCCAGCAGTGGGACCCACTATATCCGTAATGCCTGGTCCCCCAGGCAAACTCTCTTTCCAAGGTAAAAGCCAAAGTCATGCACAGTGAACTGTCATTGCTATTACTGTATACTGTACTATTATACCCTGCAGCAAAAGCATCCAGCCTGCCCTCTCCAGCTGTGGCTGAACTACAAGCAGGAGTAGGTAAAGCTTATGGGGAATGTTTCAGCTGCAGAGAGTAAGTTGCACTTGCCTCCACATTACACTGTTTATTAATTTCTGCTTACATCTTTGAAGCATTGACTCCCTATCCACTTGAATGGCTTCACATTGATGCAATAATATTGACTCCCTATCCACTTGAATGGCTTTACATTGATGCAATAATATTGACTCCCTATCCACTTGAATGGCTTTACATTGCTGCAATAATATTAACCTAATTCATGGATGATATGTTTATACTGTAAAGCATATTAAAACTAAACTTTTTTTTTTACTCTGCGGACACAGCCAATGTATTTTTTTTCTATACTGTAAAGCACCAAGCTCTAGTCTAAACCATTCAGTAAATTATTCTGAGTAAGTAGTGGATATAGGGAACAATTACCCAGAAGCTCAAATTTAGAGTAAACTATAGGTTTGACTGTTGTCACATTGAAACAAGACATAATGAATATAAAATGTGGCATGTAGTGTGGGTAGATGGTTGGGTGAATTGCTAGCTCTCTGTATTCTCAAGCACTCAGGACTTTGACTAAATCCTAAAGATAAATGCAGCAGTACCGCGTCTAATAATGTATTATTTCTAATTTATATTAACATGAATGCTTCTAGAGGTATGGAAGGCTGTTGTCTATGGTTTTGTGACTTTTGTGTTTTCTGATACAATGAAAAGGCATACTGGCATACTGTGTTTGGGGGCTGTGCTAGAATAATTTAGTTTATCTTGTTGTATATTTGATAACTCCTTTTTTGCTGTTATGTAAAGCTATAATAAGGAAATTCACTAGGAAGAAACATTTATGTGAGGTATCTAGTCATTAAGTATGCTTATTTCATATCCTTATGATCATACCTACCCTAGGCTTCTTTCTAGAAAGAGACAATTGTAACTACTGGGTGAGGAGCAGTTGTAACCACACCAAAGGCCCGGGGACTTAAACAGACCTCCAGTAGGCACACCAATTATATATTCCAACACAGAAAATAATATGACGATGGCACAATCCCACATGCAGAGGGGTAAAAATTATGAGTGAACAGAGAAAGTAAATCTAAAGAGTAGAAGGTGATCATAAATAGGACTGATTAATCTGGATCAGCTAGGGGCTCAGGCCCAATTTTACAGCAGGGCCCATTAGCCTTCAGTGCTGCTGATTCCTAGGAACCAGTCAGTATCAGTGGCCCTGCTATTGGTGGTTGTGGGTAAAAGCATATTTTTGGTGGTGTACGAAGACCATTATCCTTCCTGGTTTTTCATTAGTTCTCAATCAATCACTGTATACCAGTATATATCTATATCTGTATCTATATATATATATATATATATATATATATATATATATATATACATTACTGCAAGATATGTTTGTTTCTATATATGTTCTTATTGTGCCTGACTTTTTGGTCGGAATGTTGCTTGCTGATGTGGGAGATAGAGAGGGAAGTAAGAGGTGTAAGTAAAATTGTTTACCAGGGTTCACTTTAAAGGAAATGTTAACCTTCAGGTTAAATTTTAGTATGTTGTATATGGGGGGGGGTCTATATTTATTTTGTGTTGTGTTTTGTGTTTTTGAATTATTTAACAGTTTTGTTTCAAACCTCTCTAGTTTAACATTACAACTGTCCCTTAATTGCTAGAATCAGGTAATCTAACAACCAGACACTGATTTAAGGACATTGTAAAAAAACATAGAAAGGGCCTGAGCATAAAGATAAGTAATGATACAATTAAATATCCATTCCCAGATTTTTTAAAATTTTATTTTACTATTTATCAATTTATCTCAAAATGTTATGAACAAAACACAACAATGAAACAAAAACGACATTATAAAATAATGAGGTACAACAAACTATACAATATGAACAGTAGTATATAATATCCAGAGTATTATTACAACCAAAACCTAAATACAAACAAGCAAAACAGGATAGTAGGACATTTCCAAAAATAAATATAGAAAACTTGATTCACAGACTTTGAATGTGGCTATTTTTTTTAAAGTGCACCTGTCCCCTCAAAACTAATACTAATTTAGGTTGTTCCTAATGAAATAAACGTTTTGTAAATATATATACAGTATATGTATTTAAAAATTGTACCTTTATACAATGTTTCTCTCTGTCATCTTCCCTGTCAGCCTGACTTTTCTTTCCTGGTTGTAAGGTGGGTGGGGCTAAATGATTATTGCCATTATAGCTCCTCCAATCAGATCCCTTAAATCATGATCTGATTGGAGGAGCTATGTCAATCATCATTTAGCCCTGCCTACCTGACACAGTAAAGAAAAGTCAGGCTGACAGGGAAGATGACAGAGAGAAATACTGTATAAAGGTACATTTTTCATACATACAGTGGTAGCTCGAGATACGAGCTGCTTGTCATATGAATTGCTTGAGATATGAGCTGGGACTCGGACCATTTTCCTGATTGAGATACAAGCTGAAATTTGAGATACAAGCCATTGGGGCCGGAAAGGATTAATTCCATATGTATTATTTTAAACGGGAATAATTGTTTTGAGATATGAGCTGCCTTGAGTTACAAGCTCGATCACGGAACTAATTAAATTCGTATCTCAAGGTACCACTGTATATATTTACAAAAGGTTTATTTCATTGGTAGAACCTAAATTAGTATTAGAGTTTGGAGGTGACAGGTGCACTTTAAAGAAAAGGGGTTTTTTTTCTGATTTTTTTATAATTATTATCCATACATAGTTCTGTCATAGTATACAAGCAATAAGGACATGCCAAGACTAGCTAAACTCCAATACCTGTTATACAATTTGCTAATATATATGAAGGCATTTATATACATAATATATAATATATATAAATAAATAAATATATATAAATATTTATATAAATAAAGCTTATACTGTAAGCTTTTAGGGAACACTACCACCTATTTCTTAGAAAAAGCTAGTGGCATCAGTTAACGTTTGTGAAAAATGCCTTATTTGGGACTTGATGTTCTGTGCATGTTAACAGGGTCAAAACATCAGCCCCAGTAAGTAGATGGGGTCTGTAATAACTAAGTAGTGGACAAATGGAACATGGCGTTAGTAACATTTGGCCATCTTCTGGAATATTTATCTTCATTCTTCTCCCTATTTCAGTGTTATATTTCAGGCTATTATTTTACCTGTTACCCAATATACTTGCTGTACAGAATGTTGCTGCTCTGTAACACCTATATTCAGGCCTCAATTGGTTGCAATATTGAATAAGAGGGGACACTAATGGGATGGAATTGATTTGGATGATGGGAGGTTTATTTTGGTAAACATGTCTTAGGCATCTCAGGAACTTATAGGTACAGAAGGATGGTGCCTTAGGCCACACCCACTAAATGTCCACTCTCCTTTTGTACAAATAATTCTGGACTAAATTATGTAGTGAACTAAAATGCTTTATTTATGTTACTCACAATTCCATGCAAATTGAAATGTCAGGTTCAACATTTTAAACTTAAAACTTCTACTTAGAATTTATCTACCTCAACCCCCTTGCCTATGCTTCTGAGTAGGAATGAAGCACCCATAAGCGCAGGCCTCTTTTGACTACAGGGAAATCCAACACTGGTCTTGGGTGATGAAGTACCTTGTCCTGATTCTTCTTTTAATGTATACAAATAGTTTAAACAACAGCACAACACAGAATAATGTATTTTACCTTTAAATGAACAAGTTACTTTCACAAGCGCTGCAATCTTCTTCACTTCCTGTTCCTGTGTGTTTCAATTAATTAAGTAAGCGCAGCAGCAGTTTTCTCTTGTAACTGCTAATGGGTCATAGGGACATTGCACTGTAAACTAGATACTGTGCAGATTAAATTGTAGCCTGGTTTTTTGGTACTTTGCTTCTTACCTTGACTACAGGGTTCAGGATTATATATCTTAGTTAACGGACTTATTGCAATGTAATAAAACCAGAAGGCTGTACTTTGTTGAGCCAGAACATTTGAGAAAATTGCACTGTGACAGGGTTGCTGGGCACAGTTGATTATAATTGAGCTGCTGGATACTTTACATTGTACACCACAGGTTTAAAACTGTGTATGCTTTGTTGACATGCATATAATATATGTATTTCACATGTGTTTGCATTTAGTTTGCCAGTTTTCTGTTCTGATTGACTACAGGTTGGTTTCAGCTCTAAAGATTTATTAGTGCTGTGACTAGCTACAGAATGGCCAATTCTCTAGTTAGAGATGCTTACACACTGTTAAAAAATGTTTTAAAAACAATGTTAGATGAAAGAGGATATTTCGAAAAATGTATGCAAAAACAAAACATATATGCATTGTTATGATGCCTCAGGGGGTTATTCACTAAGGTGCAAATTTGACTGTTGAATTCACAAACAGCGGATTACCATAGTAAATCTGCTACAATTTCCCCATTGTAAAGTTTTTAATAGTTAAGATTGCAACAATTTTCCCATAATAAAGTCGCGATTGCAACAATATTTTTATTATAAAGATGCAACTGCAACAGTAGCAGCCTGTTTTTATCTGGCAAATTCGCACCTATATGCAACAGTTCGGACTTTAGTGAATAACCCCCTCAATCTGTAAAAAACAGACAAAATGTTTTCAAAAAGTACTTACAAGCCATATGCACAAAATATGGTCTGCCGTACATTCATTTTATCTTAACTGTTTGGCCTAATTCTCTAATTGAAGCCAGACTAAATTGAGATCAGCCACTGATTGATCACTCATGCCATCTTCTGAGCTGAGGTAAACTATGTTATAAACTATGTTACAGCTTCAGATATTACACACTCAAAATTATTACAAAGAGAAAGAGAAAAAAAAGCAAAGTAAGGGTTACATATGATAGAACTGAGTGTGTCTTTGTGGGAGGTGGAGTGAGTAAAATAGTTGGTTTATGAGGAGACTGGAAATGAAAGAAGATAGAAACGTAGAGGCTGAGCATGGTGCAGAAAAGGTATTAGAAAAAGTCTAAGGGGGGAATTCACCATAGTGCGAAGTGAGGTCCGGATCCTTCGCCTCACTACGCACAGACTGTTATGCGCTCGCTGATGTCCTGCACGCGGACATCAGCAAACACTTTAAAGGGATTCCAGTCTCTGCGAGGTGACTCGAGTGGTCTCGCCGAGACTGGAATCCCTTTAAAGCGTTCGCTGATGTCTGCGTGCAGGACATCAGCGAGCGCATAACAGTCTGTGCGAAGTGAGGCGAAGGATCCGGACCTCACTTCGCACTATGGTGAATTCCCACCTTACTGTGGGAAGAGATGGTAAGATGTATGTACGACAGGATAGAACTGGGGTCAGCAATGTTTTTGGCTGAGAGAGCCATTTAAGTGTTGCTCTGCTCAGCCCTTTTGAATCCGGAGCCGCTGACGTCATATGTGAATTTCTCTGGATTGGCTAGCAATCTGGAAGCGCTGAGAGAGCTTTGTCTCTACAGTACTTGCAGGCGATTAGCCAGCATACTGTAACGAGTGGTGCTTGCATGTGAGCACCGCTCATTACAGTCAAAGAGCCAGATGTAGCCATAGGTTGCCAACCCCTGGGATAGAAGAAGAATAGGAAGAATATTTCAAGATAAAATTAAGGTTGTTGTTGATATACAACAAGTTAAGAATATGAGAATGACATGGATGGAGCAAGCCATAAGGGGAACAGGAGACTGAAGTAAAAGTGTCTGAAACACAACTCAGTGGAGTAAAAATTAGTCTGGGTGAAGAAGAAGGTGATAAAATAAACAAAATAGGAAGAAGTAAAACAATGGAACAGTGGCACATGTATAAAGGAATTAGGAAAAGGTTAAATGGAAACATCTACAACACAGCAACATAGTTGATTGAAGAGGCCCAAAAAGGTAATAAAGGTTATGTGAAGTACACCAAACATAACTCTATGGGCGAAATTTACTAAGGGCGAAAAGATCGCCCGAAGTACATTTCTGACCGCACGTGCGGTATTTTTACCGCACGTGCAGTATTCCGATTGATTTGCGATCGCGCGATCGCAAATCGAGCGCAATTGCGATCGTACGATCGCAAATTGATCAGAATTGCGATCGTGCGATTGCAAATCGATCTGAATACCACACGTGCGGTCAGAAATTTACTTCGGGCAGACTAAATCCGCCCTTAGTAAATTTCGCCCTTTATATACAGTATATACTGTGTATATACAGTATATATATATATATATATATATATATATATATATTAGGCTACAATGGTCGTATTAGTCCACAGATGCAAAAAAATCAGTATTGCAATACTCGGTGATACCTTTTTTTTTTTAATAAACTGTTATTCCAATAAAAAAGGTATCACCAAGTATTTCAATACTCATTATATACTGTATGTATATACAGTATGAATTTGTTTAAAATTTGTATCTCTTTGTACTGAAAATAATGAGAGCATTGTTAAGTTGTCAGTACTATAAAATGATATATGAAGTTATAAACCTATATAAGGAATTCCCAGTTATCCTGGTATGTAGCTACCATAGATAAAGTAACAGACCTCCACACCAGCAGATATCAGACTGTGAGGGGATGCCCAATCTAGCTGTAAGAACTAGGGGTGGAATTTATTAAAGGCGAATTTTGACATTTCGATTGAATTTTGACATTTCGATTGAATTTTGACATTTCGATTGAATTTTGAAAAATTTTGATCGAATTTTGAAATTTCGATCGAAATTTCAATTGAAATGTCAAAATTTCAATCGAAAATTTTCAAAATTTGATCGAAATTTTAAAATAAATTTCGCCCTAGGACTCAGCTGAATAGTATGGAGTTAAACTTCTTAAATATACTGTATAAGAAGGATTTTAAGGAGGAAAATAAGAATAAAAAAATTCTGAAACAAATGGTGTGCTAAAATATACCACTCATTCCCTGCCCACGCACCCTTCCTCCCTACCCTGACCGCCCACCCTCCCCGCTACTAGCAGCGCTGCTGAAGTAACGGCAAATAGAGCCGACAAGAGCTGAAAGCACCTAGGAGTGCTGTCACAATTAACATAGCACAGTGTGGAGAAGCACTGACAGGAAGTGGCTCGCTGCAATGCTAGAGGAAGGTAAGTACTCTACATTTTTTTCAGCTTCTGGATGGCGGCAGGGGGAGGGGCTGGCTTGCCAACAGTCCCCCTACCCGTGCCCCACAGCAGCTAAAAAAAAGAAACGTTCGCTCCATAAGATGCACGGGCATGTTCCCCCAACTTTTCATTGTTTTTGTCATATGGAGCGAAAAATATGGTATTTCAAGTTCTTCAAGCAACTGGTCTTTTTCTACAATACCCTGTTATCTGCCGTTGCCCTATATCCTCCACCCAGTCAAACAGATATTTGTGGTGGGGTGCATCTGTGAGGTGTGCGTATGTTTAGTGGATTCTAGATGCATTCCGCAACAGGGGTGCTGATCATGGGCACGACTGACTTAAGAGTTGTCTTATGAAAACTGACAGTGTATCATCATCTGATAATAGTCTGAAAGAAGTGGTAAAAAGGAAGGCTTATATAGGTTTACACTTCTGTTGCCTCTGAATGTGTTTTCACTGTGGTAACTATGTACAGAGGGAGCACAACTACAGGAGGTGAGTTGGCAAGGGCTGCACCAGATCCAGAACCAGGTAGCTCCAATGGGTACAGAGAATTGCTTTATACATTATTAACAAAATACTGAACTGTTACCAAGATATTGAATAATCCCACGTGTGAAGACTAAAGGGTCTATGGGAAGTTTGAAAATGGTAGAAATAAGGAAATAGTGATAATGCAATTCAATAGCTTTGTATGCAGAAAGGTAAGGTGTTCCGTTCCAAATATTATTCCAGGGTACAGTTGCCTCTAGGTACACCACTAGTTAACAGTTAAGAATATTTTTGAGGGTTTTGTGCAGCACTTATAAGATGTGTGTCTTTCACACACTTTTGTGGCCATATTTGTCTATGAATCATGCTATGATTTTTAAGATGTTTTCGTTAAGAAAGAGATAGGGAGAAATGGAAACCCCCATCTTGCCTGTGCATTTCTCTTTTAATTTACCAGTTTGATGACTTTGGAGATTTGAAAGGTGCAGATTTTTCCCCTTGAGAAGTGGGCAGCAACTCTTTTCACTGATTGGGATTTGATTGGGTCTATTTTAAACTAAGTAAATATGGAACATAACATTGTTTGATGTTGAATTCTTATATGTTATTGGACTTGAATCAGATTACTTTGTCTTTAAGTGAACACTAAATTCTGTAAGAAATGCATGCTTTTCTGGTTTACATGCAATTTTTTCCATTTTTGAGTTTTAACATAATGTGATAACATTTTTCACAGCCATTTTAATTTTTCATCTAAGCCGTTAACATTTTGAAACATACCTGATGTCATATTGAAAAAAATATAGTGAAAATTAGGGGCCTCATTGACTTAAGATCAAATTCACCTCATTACAATTTGAGACACATCACCAAAATACTCGCATATTCACTTCTCATTTGTAGGTAAGCGTTGACTAGTCTTGTCAAACAAACGGACAGTGCTGATCACTGTTGGATGCAATGTTTGGCGTAGTCAGTAGGATAGAAGTAGAATGAGGAGCCCTGTATTCAACCCCATAATTCACCAGTCTGATGGGACAAAATCAAACAGGTGAATTTGGAGCAGTTCACTTAGTTGAATTTGCTCCATTGACGCACTCCTTCACTTTCCCGAATTGGTTGCAAATTTGCTACATCGCAGAGTTGGCTCAATAAGCCAACAAGGGGAAGTGGCAAATAGATGGGAATTCAATCTGAGTAAATGCAGCTATTTGGCCTTCAGTCAATAAGGCCCCAAATGTACAAAATCTCATTCAACTGAATTCCAAAGAAAACTTTTTAAAGACATTTTACAGATTCAGATCTAAGGAGTGGTGTATAGATACAAGTAACCCTTGAACTAATTGTTACAGCAAACCATTTACTGTATAGGCAATGGTGGATTTCCCTACAGGCAAAAGAGGCATGTACCTATAGGCTGCTCAGATGGAAGAGCACCTTTCTCCTAGTCAAGGATGTAGGCAGGGGGACACATTGTAACTAGTATTAATAGTCAGATGTTCAATTTGACATTTGTGATTTCACTTTGCATTATAAAATGAGCTGCATGGAACCTCAGTTCATTGCATAATTTAATATGTGATTATTTGCACAAGGTGGCATGGCCAGTTAATGGATGTGGCACCAAAGTTTCTGTGTGTGTAAGCTACTGATGTGTAAATCTGGCACTGTATGTGGGACTGTCTTGATCCTGCATTGTCTTTCACACTACCCATCTAGTGTTGATGTAATTTTACTGACTCCCAATCAAGGACACACCATTGTTTTCTGTAATACTCACATTCACACATTTTACTTTGTGCAATACATCCGCAAGAGTACGACTGAGTTGTCTTCTCCCATAACTTAGGTGCTCCTGAACCAAACGGTAGTACACTTGTATCTAATTTATTCTTAGGGGATCCATGGAAATTGGATTTAGTGTACTTTAATGTAAGTCATCAGATCCAATTTTAAACTACTTTTTTGTATGTTTTATATTAAAAGTGCAGTGCAATCGCATTACTCACCCAATGCGGTTACATGTTCTTAGGTGATATATTTTTAATGTCTTTGGAGTCTGCAACCATTAACATTGAATGTAAGTGATATGTATGATTTATTGTACTCACAAGATGCTTTAGTAAATATTTTATAATTGGATTATATTAGTGCATATATACTAGTACTATAACAAACTACAACCTTCTCTAGGGTCCACTACCATTTGCCTATAAGCTTCTTGAGTTCTGATCTGTTTTATTATTTCACACAATCTCTTGGTTTGTAAGTAATAAATAGAAAGGCCCATTTTGACTAAGCTACTGTATACAGCATTCACTTACCACCCATGCACACATTCCTATTCTAAATTCTACAGTGGGCTGAGATCCCATACACTAAGGGTAATTCACCAAAGAGTGAACTTACCCTCTGATCATTCACTTCAGTACACATAGCCTGTTATGTGCTCGCTGGTATCCTGCACGCGGACATCAGTGAACGCTTTAAAGGGATTCCAGTCTCGGCGAAGCTCGCAAGGCTCTACTCGAGACGCCTTGCGAGACTGGAATCCCTTTAAAGCGTAACAGGTTATGCGTACTGAAGCGAACGATCGGAGGGTAAGTTCGCTCTTTGGTGAATTACCCCTAAGAGTTTATACAGAAATTCCACATGGTGCCATTAATCTTAACACAAGCACACTTTTATAAAGTTTTGCTATAGAAAGAGTCTTTATTGTATTGTAACGCTTTGTTTACATTTGCAGATTGCCCTGTGGATATTTTCTTTGTGTTGGATACATCAGAAAGTGTTGCCCTCCGTGTGAAGCCTTTTAAGACCCTAGTGACACAAGTCAAGGATTTTACTAAGAAATTTATTGAAAAACTAACCCCCAGGTACAAAAAGTTGTATAATCTTCACATTTCATCTATATTTATATATATATATATATATATATATATATATATATAATATACTGTCATTTATTAAACTTTGAGTTTATTCCCTGTAAATCTTGCTATTCGATTGGTAAATATCAATCGATGTTTTTCAATCAATTTTTACCGATCAAAACGTTTCAATTGAATTTTTAAATCAAATTTTTCAAAGGAAAGGTAGCCATACTTTACATTATTACTTTGACTACTTTTGCCTCGAAAAATCTGATTGAAATGTTTCGATTGGTAAAAATCGAACAAAAGATATCAATCAATATTTACTGGTTGATCAATAAGATTTACAGGGAATAAACTCGAAAAGGCAAAATCAGTCTTTTTCGAGTTTAGGGAAATTTTGCCCTAAATTTGTTAAAGGTTATGTGCAACTGGATCAATCAGCAGAAGTGGACTGGGGAAAATTGAGAATGGCCATGTACAGGAGCAAATACTGGTAGCTGATACAGACATCAGGAGCACTATAACAAGGAAAAGGAAATGGAAACTAACAGGAATAATGAAAGAGAAACAAATGAAGTTTTCAGAAATATACACAAGTGCTATTGAGCCTAGCAAGAGAATACATTGCATCAACATAGAAGGGGTATTTTACTATAAGAACAGTGAGGTTATGGAACTCTCTGCCTGAAGAAGTTGTTATGGTTAA
>WMED01006705.1:0-18231 GCA_019650415.1 Pipa parva
ATTACACAGTGCCACCTGTTGGTGAGAATTTGAATTGTATTGAAGTTAGTACTAATCCACTTGAATGGTTTTCATCAGTATTGCTAAGACATTGGAGACAGCTGTCCTGACACAGAAATAATAGTCTCAGATTGTTATAAGAGGTCAGAACTTGTGTTTATTTATTACTAAAGAAAATCCTATAATGTGCTATTACTGCAAGAAACAATTTTTAAAGAAGAATGTGGACTTACTGTTAAGAATACATGCCATTTTTTATCCTACAGTATGTGTGTCAATGAGACTGGATACAGGGATACACAAGACTGTTAGGTAACTGATGGGTAAGGTATATTTGTAGCCATTCGGATGACATGACAAACAAAAATATATACAACTGTTAGTTGTTATGCACCAAATCATAATCAACATATTTTTATGTCTAAATCAGTTTAAAAAAATAAACAATAGACTTTTCACAAAGCAAGTCCAGATACGTGCACAATGTGTGTTTTGATCACAAAGCATCTGATACAATCACATAAATTAAATATTGTTACATTTATAAATACTATAACAAGGAATCCACAAGATGGGAATCTCTTCAATACTCTTGGCTGGGGAAAATAAAAACAGTGAAAACTAACCTACTACCCCTCTTGAATTTAGAACAAGCTACTTTGTTAGGGTTCATAAATATTTTTTTTTTAATTCTAACAAAAAAGTATTTGAATTTATTTAAACAGCTACAACTTCTAGATTAAGTAGGAATTGATATTCAAACATAAGAACAAGGGAGGTATAGGGATCTCAGATTTTGATTTCACAAGACCCCTGGATTGGTTCCACCACAAAGCAGTTAAAGCTTGGATACAAATAATACTTCTATTTGACCCGTAAATATTAGATATATTTGACTTATAGAAAGTAGACCTAGGTCTAATTAGATAAAAAAAAATCATTTACTTTTCCAATTATTTTGGAAGTGTAATTCAGACAATCTGAATTTTTAAATAAATCTTGCCCATATATGTTTCCCTTGATAGACAAACCATTACCATTGCATTAATAAAACCGTCAAGTGGCTGGTAATTTGATTACTATTTGGAGGTTTTGGCCTTTACTTTTTCCCTATTCGAAGCAGTTTTCAATTCTATAAGATTAAAGTTTATTAAAAAAATATTTAGAATTAGGATTTATAAGAAAGTCATTACAGTCCTAAGGCTTAGAAGAGAATAAAACTGGTTGAAATTATATATATTGTCTAGATGCTGTTTATTATTATAAAATAGTTTTAACAAAAAAGTTGAATTATGAAAAGAAAATGAAACCCAACATAATATTACAGAACTTGTGTTTCCATTCATATTATGGAGGATAGTTGATGTCCATTTATTAAAAATTCTGCAGCTATTCAACACAATAAATGGGGTAAATTTAATAAAGCCATAAAGACCGGTCTCAGTCTTTCCAAGTTTATTGCATTGAGATCTCATGTTGTTCTTGCGAGATTATTGCTCAAGTTTTTTCTATCTCGATTTTGCAATCTTTTTTTTAATAGATTTTAAAAATTTTATTTTTATAGAAAGGTAGCCGCTACTTTTATAAAACCATAAAATATGTTGTATATCATAACATCTTCTTTTCTACAGTCCCCGTGACAGTATTTTAATACTACGCAATCAGAAATAAAATATGCTGCAAATCATAGCATCTTCTATTCTGAAGTTCAATTTTATTTCCAGGTACAGTATCAAATCATTTTTAAACCAGAGAATTATACTTTTAACTGTCCTTAAACAACCCAGTTAGAAGATAATAGTTTTATCAGAATGACAAGAATAATTCCTTCATTTTATGTCATTTCTTTTTACAAAGATTTGTTTTCCAGTATTTTTCCCAGAAATGACCCCACCCAATTTAAAAAAAAATATTAATAAAACACATCTGCTTTGACAATAAATGTGAAGCTCAGGCATGGAAAGCCTGAATGTATGATACTGGCTTGTCTTTTCATCTTATGACTTGGTGTAAAATGATCTAACTAACTGGATATTACCCATCATACAAATTACACATTTTGGCAATACAATTTAAGGGAACTTGTAGAAAAATGGATATAAAAAGCAGCTTTCTAAGGAATGCAAAGCATTTTAACCGCGTTTTCATGAGATATATAGAAGTAAAAGTGTGTCTGCAAGGCAACCTGTTGTTAGGATTCTTTACTGCTTTATTGTATTACAATATACAGTAAATCATGGATTTAGAAGATTGGTAGAAACAATGATTCGATACAATCTAATATTTATAAACAAAAATGACATATATAGCTTGGCTATTTCTCATTTCAACATATTGTATCAGGATATTACAAAATGTTAACAGTAGATTCTTCATAGAAAATAGATTCTCTTACCTTACATTATCTTCTCTCTGTGTTTTTTTAAGAATTATTTTAAAGTTAATCCTATCACAAAATGTTAAATGACAAAACCTGTCCAAGTAAATTATCTAGGCTCATGTAAATGTCCCTGAACTATAAGAAGAAAAGTGTTACTTGGATATATTTACTATATCCCTTCCAGGACTTATAACTTTAAGGCAAAGCCCTTGTGTTCTTTCTTTGCCCATTAAGTAGTTCTGGGAACTCTCATCCAGAGCTTTGATTTGTAAAAATACATTGGTCTGGAACTGTTATTTCCCACCAATTAAATGTAAAAAAATATATCTTTATGCTTGGGCTGCTACCAAAATTATAACTTTTTTTTTTTTATATATTTTTTTTACCACTTAATTACATAAATATTTGGCTACTACTGAATAATAAAATGCATATTACATTGAGCTGAGTTATAAGTGTTGGATACCAGGGTCTAGATTGCTGGTATTTGCAAAATTATTATCTTCATTCTTGTTCTTTTATAAAATGTATCTCTTAAAATGTACACTGCTGTATGTGATTTCCTCATTTATAGTTTCGCTAACATAATCAAGTTTTATAACTGCTAACATAATCATTTTTGGGAAATCAACATGTTTTTCATAAATAACAAAGTGATCATTGGATTATCATATGACAAGTTTCTAAAATTATGTTTTGTGACAGTAAGCATGAAAAGCTCCTTTTTGGGGTATAAATACTCTGGTGATGTCAAAATAAATCAGAACTACTTTGCATGAATGCCTTGTGTGTCGCGTCAATTATTATCTTGCATCGGAGTTCTCCTGGTCGACCAGAGGTCTGATAAGTAAGCACGATATTTGGCACATAGTGTATAGGTAAAAGGTACCGGGGTATTTTAGACCCCAACAATAAGAAAACAGTGGTTGGGAAAAAGTGAAACAGTTTGTTTTCATAGTTAGAAATTGGGCATTGTTTTCAATTTATCACCCACCCCTTATGTGAGGTATGGTATGTGCATGTGTGAGATCAATACATGACCCTCCCAGAACCCTTCCCCCTTAATATAATCAGGGGATGATATTTTATGATCAGTTAATTTATTGTTGACATTGTAGCACAGGGTATGTGACACTTAAAGTGATACTAACACTTTTAAACACTCTTAACATTCTTTGGTGGAGCAGCCAGGCCACCTTGGTGTTGAGCTGTGACTCAATTGTCAGGCTACTAGTTCTAAGCATCATGTGAATGATAATAGGCTGACAATTCATGCCTGACTATTACCCCCTATTATTCTTTATATTGGTATAGGACAATAACAAAATGCTTATTATTTGCATATTTCAGATTGTATATTTAAAGGGGAACCTTTCCCATGATAAATGGATCCCATTGTGCATAGAACACCCCAGGCACTACTGAGTGCCATACTGGATATCATTTTTTGGAAGAAGTAACCCTGATGTATTTTAATGAATGTTCTAGAAACCTTGATTATGGTAAACAGTATTGCCAAGAATGAATAGGTTTCATTTGAAACTTTGAATTGTTATGTGTTGCAAGTTTTATTAAATAAGAAAAAAAAGGGAAAAAGTAAGATTGATTTGCATTTACTTGTAGAGTACTGCAGAAGGAAAACAAAATAAACAGAGTGATGTAAAAATGCAAATTGTGTTACATTTTGGTTGCCTTTTGCAGCATTAAAAAGCATACATTAAAAGAAGTGAAACATTTTATGAATGGTGTCTTAAATTCTTTAATGACATCATGTGGCAGCTGGGAGTTGCATGAAGTATGCCAAGAAAATTTGGTAAACTTTCCTGTCAAAGTGTATTTAGAAATGTTGGTGGAATCATGACTGATGAAGACATTTTTACTTGTCTTCTGGACACATTCACAAGTCTGAACATAAATTCCCTCCCTTCAAAATATTTACTCATAACTGTCAATAACAGTTCAACTCTATGTCCTTAATGTTACAGTAGATAGTACAGTTTCCCTTATATCTCATAACCTAGCACAAATTATCACTTTTTGTTTTGGGTCTTTTTGGAATCTGAGGATTGCCTTGTGTCAGTCAAATGATGCTCTCCTTATACAGTAAAATGTAATCACATTCATAAATCATAAACGTGACCGTCAACCTGTCTCTGGTTATTGTATCATAATGGAACCTGCTTAGCATGGTCACTTTAATTCATACAAGTCATGGTACAATTTAAAACATGGGCGATATTTTATTTTCCATTTTATACTACAAAAATGATAACATTCTTGAGAACACTTTTTTCTTTTTCAACAAAAATGATTCAGTGCTTGATAGGGCAGTGCACAATTACGTCTCTTAGCTAAAGAATTTTTTTTTTGTGACTTGCTACAAAAACAAATGATTCTTTCACTCAATATCCAGAGCTGACACAGATGGTAATATTAAGAAAGAAACCGTCAAATCTGCCAAAGTTGTCAGCTTGACCTATTTAAGTACACCTCATCTAAAATCATTACTATAACATTTCTCCCACTGCCATTTTGAAGCATGCCACACATCTTCCAGAATTATTAAAATAATCTGCTGGATCTCATACCATATTTTTTTTAAAACCTATCCCGTAAAACTATTATATCACTTCTCGGCAATGATTTACTTTGGATTGAAGAAGAAAAAAGTTCTAGTTTGAGGTTCATTGAGATTTCTCTGGAGTACCTTCATTATAATTATATTTACCATCAACTCATTTTGATAAAATGATGTATAGATTACCTTGAGTCATACTTAAAAATAGAGATTTCGCCATGTCAGGCAGTTAAATATTTTAAGAGACATATCCTTAAGTTAATAGTTTACAGCCTAATGATGCTACAAAATGTTACTGTATTAGTATTAATTCAGTTTGTGTCTATATAAAAAAGGCATGGTTGCCCATTTAACCAGATCATAATATAAAGAGAGCAGCTGTGGCTTCAAAGTAAACACATCTACAATTTTAGTGGCAGAAAATTTGGATCGGTTTTATTAATAAAGCCATTAAAGTTTAATCCAACACATAATGCCAGCAGTTGCAAAAGGCAACTGGCACATATTAAACCACAACATCCCATGAATGTCCAATTATCCTGGATGTATACCAAAGCTGTAGGCTGTAACTCACCAATATTGAACAAATTCTGTCACAGCCTACGAAACCTCATAAACCACATAAAGCTGAAAAAATATAAAATGATTGACGAGAGAGTCAAAGAGGAACACATGAACAAAATAGCAACATGTATACCTTTACAAGAAATATAAACCAACCCTAACAGATCTGGAAAGTACCAGGGTGGGTAGAAAAACTTCCCCTGAATGAAACTTCTAGAACTAAAACCTTCTCAGCTAGATAAGCTATGTAAAGACATTGAAGGAGTTGGTAAATTAAATGCACCCTTCAGGCACGTGCACCACATAAGGACGGAACACCATAGGCTGATTTGGCAACCATGGCTCAGCGTGGATGGACATATTTTCCTCCTTAAAAATATGACCTCTTCTTGAAAAGGTATAATAAAGTAAAGTTACTCTGTGTTGCATCTTTTGAAGAAGAAGATGTGATTTACATATGTAGAAATTTTCATATTAAATTAACAAGCCCTTCTACAAGGCTTTTTGGAAGTTTAGGAGAGGTGTTACCCAAAGAGTAATGGTAAAAGTTGTATTACCCCAGCAGTGGTTGCAAGCTAGGTAATTATTTTAGAGATTAGGGGGGTTATTCACTAAAGTCCGAATTGTTGCGTATAGGTGCGAATTCGCCAGATAAAGACAGTTGCAATAGGCTGATATTGTCGCAGTCGACATTTGAATTCGCACCTTATAGATGTTGAAGGCCCCTGGTAATACATTGGATGCCCTTTCTTTGATCCTAGGACATACCCTACACAAGGAACTGTTGGAAATTTGATACTTATAACTCTATCAGTTGACTCCCAGCTATAGCCATTATTTAAATCCACATTTTAGAAATTTTGTAAAGAGTATGTATGTATGTATTTATTCATTCTTATAGCGCTGATATATTACTCAGTGCTTTACAGAGATTCATCATTCACTTAAGTCCACATGGAGTTTACAATCTAGATTTTCCCTATTCAGTCTCACACACATAGACAGACACAGATGAATGTTTTTGGAGTAGAAACCTAATAGCTAAAGTTCCGAAAAATGTTCATGCTAGTTGTAGTAAAATACCTTCAGTTAGTACTTGTAGCTCACCTTGCGATGCTTCGCCTCAGCTCACACAGACTGTTATGCGCTCACTGATGTCCTGCACGGGGACATCAGCGAATGCTTTAAAGGGATTCCAGTCTCGGCGAGGTGAAGCATCGCAAGGTGAGTTCACACATTGCTGAATTACCGGTGAAAATCCATTATTCTCTATGGAGTAGGTCCAATCATTTTAACAGAGTTGGATTCGTTTTTGCTTTGAAAAAGGACATCGATATCGTTATGCAATAAAAGGGGAACTGCATCGAAATCACTGCAAAGTGTATAGATTTCAGTTGATTGATATTTATGTATCTCGATCTTTACCAATATTAATGATTTTTATAAATTATAAATAATTATATTAATAATTATAAATTATAAACGCCCTTTATAAATCAGAGGAATCAAAAGCTTCAGAAAGTAGAAAAATTGCACCAAAGAGTGGAAAATGGTGAAACTAACAGAAAACATCACATTTTATTCATTTTGCCAACAGATTCAATACATTTTATATTCCATCATTTAAAACGAAAGTGTGTGCCCCACTATTCCTGTATGTAAGCAAGTGCACTTACCTTCAAAGATGATTGACAATGATTCTAATCAAGTAGACGTGTGCATAGACGTGTGACCAACATTTATTTAGGGGCCTTCTTCTTGGAATGACAAGTTATTTTTCACATTTGCTTTTCCGAGAGAATAATCCATTTTTAAATTCTTGTTTACATCCGCGCTTGAAGGGTAAAGCTGATGTGAAAGATTTTTCACAAATGTAAAACTCAAGCAGAACGTGTTTATTTTTATTTTTTTAAATATCATTTTAAACGATTAGTTATTTTAATCGTTCCAAAAGAAAATACAGAAGAAAATACAGTAAAAGATTGTCTTCATCAAACACTGAATTGTAACTTTTTGTGTAAAATGTATGTCAACAAAATGTGCAGGAACATGAGCATTCAACATTCTTTACATGCTACAATTAAACTTGCTATGTTGTTATTAAATTCATAAAAAAAAGGTAATTTATGTTTCAGCACACAGATTTATTTGTTCTTCGGTAGCTAATCTCCTTAGACACAGAAAGTGTTTGCTGTAGCAACAGAATAAACCCAATGCATATTTTCCTTACTGCTCGATACATCCATTTTTATGAGTGAAAAAATATCTGTTCTTTTTCTAAACCTGCAAATTCTGACTCAGCATCAGAATATTATTAATAGCCCAGTGTCTGTCATAGGTATGTACACTGCATAAATCAGAAACACACCAAGAATAATCTCACTTGTTTTCCCATGAACATTTTCCTTTTTTTTTTTGCATGGGTTAACAGCACCTGGTTTATTTTGCGTGGCTAAAAAAAATAAAAAGTTGCCAACCTTTAAATCTGCAAGGTGGGCATCATTTGTGCTAAGGTAGGTAAGGTTCAAAGGCGAAGCTTACGTATCTAGTTGTAAATATTTTGGGGTTTATTCATGAAAACCCAGAAAGTCACCTAAAGGTCAGAACTCACATTCATTCACCACTTTTGGTGAATGAAACACATTGCAGCAAACTCTGCGATGTGGCGAATTTGTGAACTAATTTCTATGCTTACGACAGTCGTGGACTCTTTGCATCACTTTGCATGCACATGCCCAGGTAATTCACCTATTTAGGCAGCGCTGTACAGATCAGCAATACAAATATAATACAGACATGGGAAAAGAGCATTACACAATACAAGTAAAATATCACAAAGATAATTCACTTTAAGAGCCAGGTTGTGATTGACACAATAGGTTGGAGGTCCCATAATGGGTGGGAGCTGTGTTTTATTATGTGGTAGCAATAAAAAACGTGTATAACTGCAGCTACAGTATATTGTATCCTGTAGACAAGGCCCAAGAGTTGACGATGAGAAGAAATTGAAGCTCAGAAAAAAAGTTTGAGAACTACTGATTAAAAGGAGAGCTTTATAAACAATTTTCTTTAAATAAAAATGCTGGCAGCCACTGTTTTTACTGACACATCAATACATTACACCAACATTCCTCTCAAATATAAACTTGGCTTTTTATTATGAAGTGTGTTCTAAGCGTACCACAATTTAATGTCCATCTTTAGAAGAATTTGTGTCTAGTAGAGTAGTATCAGGATTTAATAATATTTTTACAGACTTCATCATTTTTTTTTTTACTAACACAAGTAAATCTCGTCAATGGAAATTTGTTTACTGTCTGTCAAGATATTTACTTATAGTTGGTAATAGAGCACTACTAATACAGTAAGAAGATAAATATCCAATCAGAGAAAGCATGTCATAAATTACATATTAAACATAGCATAGCATTTTTTTGCTAAAATAATGTGTGTAGTACATGTTAGATGCCTAAGAAGGGTTTGACTGCAAAAAGGGATACTTGGAAGCCATTTAAAATGTTGTGTCTACTCATGTTTATACAGTTTATTGAACTTTACATCTGTTAACATTCTATAAATGATGTAACTTTTTTGAATCAATCATTTTTTCGTTGATTTACACTCTGACTACTGTTCATTTTTAGATGACTGATATGTTTTAGTGAAAATCTATCAGTTGTTTGAGAGCATTATTGTCACTAAGGAAACACAACATTAGGATTACAAAGGTCAACTAACATGTTGGTGAGTCCTTTTAATGTCTACATATTTTACCATTTTGTTCAATGTATGTAGCAACATCAAAGTTCCATTCTTAAGTTAAATTGTAGATAGAACCAATGGACTTCATTCACTTAGGGTTGGAAAAATATTTGTGATAATTGATCACATATATTTTGGCCATTGTTTTTCTCCACTTTTGGGTTTTCTATAATAATTGACATATTTTTTGTTTGAAGAATCGTTGTATTTAACATTTCTATTCCTATATCAACCATTTAGTACAATATACAATTTTACATTAAAACATTGAAGCTACAGTTTTATGCATTTGCATAAAGAAACAAGCTTTAGTGACTCCAAATATATTTCTATCATCTACACCTTGAAAAGTTTCTGTATCATATCTCATTTGCATCATTTGAAAACGATGGGATCAAAAATACCCAGTAAAGATTAATATCAAATTTATAATCAGTGAAGATGAATGTAATACTTAAACAATAAGATGATGTGATGCTAATGTTTTCTTACTATTTTGTTTTAAAATTCCTGGCAAAATTATATATTAATATAGTTATATATTAAGTTGAAAAAAGACATCAATTAAAAGCTTAAAAATAAAACACAGTCCTTAAAAGGGAGCTATAACCTCGGGTAACTGGTATGGTAAATGCCAGTCAGCCTGTGCTTAGCTAAATAACACCACTGTCATACCCATGGGGATTATCATGCTGGGTGAGTACTTTGTTTCATAATGAAATTAAGGACTACAGAGTCACATATTCAGGGGAAAGGGACCACGCACATGCTGTATGTACAGCACAACCTCTGACTGCTTACATCTTAGCCATGCTGAGTCCATCAGTGCATCTCACACAGTAGCCCTAAGTCCCTGCTTTCTGCAGTGCTGGGGTCTTTTGTTGCAGTGTGAAATAGAAAACTGTGAATGCCAGATGGTAAGTGCCTTTGACTTTTAAAATGGGCATGACATAACTAAGCAAAAGCTGGCTGGCATTTAACATGCCAGGAAGCTTCAGACTATAAATACCCTTACCTTACATTAGGTGATTTAGTCATCATATTTTCATATTACAATGGAATTTAACTTACAAATTATTCAATGGTCTTTCTTTATTTACATTCTCCTGCCAGTCTTGCCTTGCTATCTTTATTACCGTTCTACTATTTTTCAGATGTATAATAAATTTATTTACTTTTAGAATGTAGAATGTATTAGTAATGTTTATGAGAGTAGGAATACATGTGTGTGTATGTGTGCTGGTGTGCATACAGTATATGTGTGTTTAAATATGAATATATACATATGAATTTGATTGCATCAATGTGAAATTGTGCATAAAAATTTCAGCCCCTAGGGAACTCCTGTCCTAGATCCTGTTGGTTCCTCTGCGTTTTTATAATTCCTGATCCTGTTTTTAGTTTCTAACCTTGTCCCTGTACTGTTTCCAGTTCTTTCCTTTATGTATGTTTGACATAGTGGAATTTTCAGTTATTGAGTTTTATAGTGTTCCTCATTTGTTTGTTCCTTTCTTCCATTGCAGGTACCAGATTATTCTCATTGCCTTGGTTTCTGCATCATTTCTTCACTTGTGACTTGTCTTGAGCCCTTCCCTATTCTTTGTACAACTGACTGCTTTTTGGCTTTTCCTTTGCCTGCTGTTTTCTAAATTAGCCTAGTTATTCTTCCATTCATATCCAGGTTTCTGTTCCCTTACTAGACCTGCCTTGTCTGTGTCATTTCATAATCAAGACTCTCTAGTATTATTCAGAAGAGGTTCTTGTTTCTCTATTCTGGGTCCTTTCTCCAGTATTTGTTAAAGTCGTACACTATGAATGATTATAGTTTTGATCATGTTTCTTTTATATGGCAGCTAAAGTCACAGGATTTATGAAAAATAAATATTTAAATTTGCCCTGTCAGATGGATGAGATCTTTATTTCAATGCTGAGGAGCACAGATCTGCCACTGCAAGGATATGGAACCCCTCCGGCCTCTGAATGTGCTTTATCTTACGACACAAACCCTGTCTGAAACTGTATCACTGGACTGAGGGGGTGGTCCTAATCCCCATGTTCTCTGAGCTGCAAGAGTTCTTCATTTCATTGTAGGTGGAGAACTCTGGCAGATGTCAGGTAACCAATTTTCTTATCAAATGGGATTTTGGACATTGGCCATTTACCCTCCTTGTACTTTACCAAAGCTGGAGTGTGTAAGCTTTATTTTAGAGCCTATTCCTGTACAGTGACATAAACATATCAAGAGTAAAAGATGAGTAGAGAATGAAACACTGGTGCATTGTCTGAGAGGTCAGTTCCTCTCTTTTTGTCATTTTTTTAGCTTCTTAAAGTGCTTTCTATATGTAGATGTTCCTCTTTAAAATACACATGTTTTGTGGAAAATTATTCCGACAGTCTGTAGAAGACCAATTCCTATAAATGCCATTGCTATATTAATTAAATATGTATATATATTCACTCTTGTCTTACCTGTTTTACTCTTAATAATTCCATTCATTTCTCTCTCTCTAGCTTTACTCAAGGGTTCTGGGTTATGGAATGTTAACAAGATGAGACATAACAGCATGTTTGCCAATATCCAGTAAAAAATTCTGAGGCTTTCCTTAATTATTTCTAAAACTCATATGTTTAGCAATTCTATGGAAATGAGTGAAAATAGAGTTCATTTACCACTGGCTGTTGCCTTTCCTTCATTTCATTTGGGATAATTTTGTATATGTATTACATTTGAGGAAAAACAGAATTGCTTTCTTTAGGAATTAGATAAAGGGTAAAGTCTCCAGTGCATGTGAATGTCATATATCTGGGTAGTCTACTTTAACAATGGATTATGTTATACAGTAGTATGATACTTGGAAAGCACCCACTTTAAAGTAGGAATTTTACAAAATACATACATCGTTAATATGTGCACATGTATATAAAGGAAGGGCAGCATGGTGGCTCAGTGGTTAGCACTGCTGACTTGCAGAACTGGGTTCCAGGTTCAATTCCACCCTGTACTCCACCTGCATGTAGTTTGTATGTTCTTCCCGCACTTGCATGGGTTTCCTCTGGGCACTCCGGTTTCCTCCCACAATTCAAAAACATACATTGGTGTGTGTGACTGAATAGGAAAACTAGAAAACTAAAAACTAGGGACTGAAGTGAATGACGAACCTCTGTTAAGCGCTGCATAATATTGTAGCACTATGTAAAAATGAACAATAGCTGCGAGGAAGTCAATGCCCCTTTGTACACCAGTGACTTTGACAATGTAAATCACTTGAATTGGTAGTGCTATATCCAATCAGGGAAAACAATGTTAAAGTTCCAATCGGGTTAAGTTTTAATGCTGCCAGAATGTCAGCTGTGACATCAGAGGTCCAAATTTGTATTCATAATGTGTTCAAAATGGCTGCTATGAGTCTGCATAGCTGTGTAAACCTCAGTGAGACAGTACAGAGCAAACAGAGCTAATCTGAGTGTTTTAATACATTGATTTAAGAGGCAGTTAATTGGGCTATTTTATTATGTATTTGTGTGGAGGTAGCTTTTGTTCTTCTTTAAGATTTGTTTATTTATAAAAATAAAAAAAATGTTTTCTCCTGGTATATTGATATACCTTTAATTAGTATTTATATCTGTAAATTGTATACATTGTAAATTATATTTTGCCATATCGATATTTGTCAAGCCCCTTAAAACCCTTTTTTATCCCTGAAAAGTGTTCACCTGGTTGAGGGTGATGATTGCGTTTACTACTACTAATATTTCAAGAATATTGTTTGTGACACTATTTTTCTGACTATTAGGCAAAGGGAACATGCAATGCCATTTGTAGTAATTGTTGATAAAGTTAGAATTTATTTTCATTTAGAAAATGATCTCCCCCTATTTATGTTCTTTGTATGTTTACTAGATTAGTACATTTGTTTCCTGTTCCACATGATCATGATATCATCAAACATTCCAAGAAGAGTCAGGGGCTTATTCATCAAAGTGAGAATTCCACTGCCAAAGTCAATTCTCATCACTTTGGGTTACTCGCTCTGATAGTCCTTATTCATTAAACAGAGGAGTGAAGACTCGACTGTGTTGGTAGCCGTCTCTTGCATAGTGTGGTATAGTCAGTTGGAGAGAGTAGCAACCCTGCCATCAGCCCCCTAATTTGCCACTTTAATCTGGTGAAGTAAAACATCAATGACTATTGTAAGCTTTCAGTTGGTCTCAAATTTGTGAATTCAACCTGAAAATGCTTGCGTTTCATTCTTGTAGGTTACTGAGATTGGTAGGACACAGATTAGTTAATGTATACAGCAGTGATGCCCAACCTCCAGTCCGCGGGCCATATTTGGCCCACAATGTGGTGCTATCTGGCTCGCGGCCCGAATTCTGAAATCCGAATTGTTGCATATAAATGTCTGTTCAACAGCTAAAAACATTTGCAATAGACTGTTACTGTATTTATAATGAGAATATTGTCACAGTCACGACTTTAACTATGGAAAATTGTCGCAGCTGTTCCTTTAAAAATTGTTGCGGTTGCAATTGTAAAAGTCACCCGTGACATGCGTGTCTCAATTTTATATATCCCCCCAGGCCAAAAAAGGTTGGGCATCACTGGTATACAGCAATAAAGTGATCAGAAATGATTGAAACATTTAAAACAATATTTTTAATCAAGGTGTTTAGTTTGAAGAAATCTTGCAGATCCTATTCAGTAGAGCATTGCTTTCTTTTAAAACTTCACAATTTTCATAGGTATTTGATATGCTGTTTTTTCTCGTGTGGTCTGGGTGCAGTTGGGGCAATCCATTACATTTAGAAAAGGATCTATTCACTCTGAGCTTAAAGTAGTACTAACACCTAAATGCAATCTTAATTGGTGTAAATCTAATGAATAGGGCATTGAAATTGTAAAGTAAATAATATGTATTTATTATGAAGTGCTTATTTAACTTATGAGTAAAGCGATGAAAAAAGTAGGAGATATTTATATGGTGAACAATACCTACTGTTTCATTTCCTTACACAGAATTAAAGGACGAATAACATCAGATTGAAAAGATCATTCTCTGGGCGAAATTTACTAAGGGCAAAACGATACCCGAAGTTAATTTCTGACCGCACGTGCGGTATTTCGATTGATTTGCGATCGTGTGATCGCAAATCGAGTGCAATTCCGATCGTGCGATCGCAAATCGATCGGAATACCGCACGTGCGGTCAGAAATTAACTTCGGGCAGACTAATCTGCCCTTAGTAAATTTCGCCCATCTGTGTGCTTGGAAAAATCACATGTTTGAAAATACATTGTTGATTTTTTATGTGTTTTGTTTAATTTGATAAATGTAGCCATCCTGTATCTGTAGGGTGAACAGATTCAAACCCTGCCATATTGTTTTATATGGAACGTTACACAATAAATATTCATAACGTTCCATATAGTCTCCAGCTTTTATATTTATGCTTTTGTTTGTGCTCGTGATTCTACATTTTCTGTGGTGCAAGAATAAAGAATACAGGCTGTACTCCAAAATGTTACAAATAATCGTACAGATTTCAATAGAAAGTAAACACTTCATTCTATTTAATGTTTTTAAACATCGGTTTCTTGGCAACAAAGTAAAACATGAGGCCTAACAATGTTGTTCAGATTCCTGAGCTTACAGTAAGTCATTATCACAATAATAAACTGTCCGCATTTTCAAAGACATGTGGTCAATTGACACAATGTTACCAAAAGCTGTGAAAACAAGAAATCCCCCTGGGAATCTATAGATTCACTGTTTCTAATTTAGACTAGGATAACCATGCTCTAAACATCATATATACGACTCGACTCTACTTTGCTATCACCGCCCTGTTAAAAATTCTTGGAATTTATCAGATTTACAAAGGAATTTTTTTTTTTTTGCTGGTGACCATTGCCTCATTATGAATTATTTACTGGTTAGTCATAGAACACTGTGTATGAATGCGCTATCTGGATGTTATGCTTCCTGGATTTCTGAGATCAAATTCCTTTTCGGCAATGTGGAAAAAAGTGCATGAGATAATCAAAGTATCAAATGTCTAGCTTGTTTCATTATTTCTTTCTACATTTCTTCTTCCAAAATATATACATACTGTATATAATAATATAGCACACTGCTAAGGGGCGAAATGTATTAAACTTGGAAAGACCAATACTAATGTAAAGTATGGCTTCCTTTCCATTGAAAAATTTCAAAAATCAACATCGAACAACTCGATCTTTAAAACTCAAAAAAATCTCATGAGAACAATTCGAGATTTCACTCGGTATACTCAGAAAGACGCAGAGCAGTCTACTAATTTTTTACTAAGTTGTTGGTTTCTTGCTTTGTAAATATTTATTAAGTTGAATCAAACGTTTGGCTTAAAAAGACTGTTCAGAGTTATTTGGGAGGGTTGGAATTTAAATTTGCAACACTGTTCAGTTTGTTCCTCCCTAAAAGCAATATGGTGCTGATATGTATGTATTTATAATTTTATTTATAAAGCGCCACAAATTTACACAGCGCTGTACAATTCAGCAATAAAAATATATGACAGACATGGGAAAAGTGCATTACACACTACAAGTGAGTAACTTACAAGAGTGAAATCACTTTAAGTGCCAGATTGTGGATGACACAAGAGGATGGATGTCTCTGCCCCATAGAGCTTACAATCTAAGTGGGAGGAAGACTCCCTGTAACAATATGCTGAGACACTGGTCTATAAATACATAAATAAATAAATAAATATATATTGTAATGGGTATAGCGGTGTGCTGTGTGAGGGAAGGTATGTTTCCCCAACAGTCTGTTCCTATGGCTGGAGTACAGCCCAGTTCTTGAGATTAGCTCCAGCTGCAGAGTAAACCTGTGTTAAAAGGCAGGTGGGAAAGCCTTTGTGTGGGGGGTTGGTGTTGCTGAATGAGGAAGCTCTGATCGGTGGATGGTGCTCTGAGAGACACAGAGACCAGTGGAAAAGGCCCTGTTATAGGATTGTGGCTGGACTGCACTTTGAGACCCTAAAGAGAGTGATTCCTGGAGAGGGGAAGGTATATTTTGTTATAACTCTGAACTGTATGAGTTGCCGTTTCCCACTGTATTTTTGAGAAGGGACTATTCACGGTGGAACATTGGTTTTCAATTGGGATTGTTTTTGTTTTTTTGTTTTGCCAAGAAAGGCTGTGTTTAAGTTCATTTTTGTGGAAATAAAAGCCGAATACTTCAGAAAGTCACTGTTTGCAGTATGTTAATCCCAAAAGACTGCTAAAGCATTTGAGTGAAAACAGAATCCTGATTCATCCAAAATGGAAAAAAGTGGGTGCGATGGCAAAAAAAAAATATAATGGAAAACAAGGGGAATATCCCCCTAGTGTGATATTGTTGTATGCTGGTATGCAGTGACTGTAGTGACACAGTGATTAATAGGTGACAATCGTACCACATAATCAAAGATGAACAGTGCTGTGGATGTGACTGTATAAGTGATATCAAAAATGAATAATAGTTGGTGCTTCTGATTTAAGGCAAGCTGTCTATTGCAACTGTCTTTGACTGGCAAATTCCCACCTCAGATGTTAGCCAATAACCCCCTTAGAGTTATGAGTAACCAATAAGAATATTGTAGGTATGCAACCTCTTGTAGTTTACACCCACCTGCTTCTTTTTTTCAGAGTTCATTTAGAAATAAACGTTGTGTGCTTCATGAAAGCAATAACCTGCTGTAAGCCTGTGGGTCAACAGTAGCAATGATGTTCTAAATAATCAGCTTCAATAAGCAGCCTATAAATTAAAAACCACTGAAAATAAGTAAATAATTTATCTTGCAAAAATCATGTATTTACAGTTTCAGTTTGCCAGATCAATGCATGTTAAAATGGTGTTAATGAAAATATTTCTATGTGTAAATCCTATAAGCAGAATTATTCACTAGACTAGACTGAATCCTGTTTATACTTATTGCACTTTTTGATTTAAATTTAAAATTCAATTTGCCAATTTACTTAAATTAGGAAATAAAATAAGGGCAAAATTTACTAAACTCAAGAAGATCAATTTCAATCTTCTTGGTTTTTTTAAATGTAAAAACAGGTTAATGAGAGAAAATATCAATCAATATTTTCTATTGATTTTTCCAATCAAAACATTTCGATTTGTATTATCGATGGTAAAGTAACCCCTACTACTTATGGAAACTTTTCAATTGTAAAAAATCTATCTAAAATATCTATCAATATTTTCTATCAATATTTTAGATCGTTAAACTATTTTTACATTGAAATTTTGCCCTAAGTGTCTCATGTATTAAAATTATTAAGAATTGATTGTCTTTGATATTTTTAATGCTTTTACATGCAAAACATACAAATAAGTTTTTATATAAAAATGAAATAAACATCTAAGTAAGCAGGTCATTTCATAGGTTATGAGTAAAAGTCAAGTCAACAGCATCCTTTAATTAACATTGCATTAAATAGCAGTTCATAAAAACATGGAATGGACATATACAGTATAGTTTTTTGTGATGGGGGTCAGAAAAAAATCATTATGGAACAAATAATACTTCAATAATCCAAATTCTATTAGTAACATAGTAACATAGTTTATAAGGCTGAAAAAAGACACAAGTCCATCCAGTTCAGCTTATTTTCCTGCAATGTTGATCCAGAGGAAGGCAAAAAAAACCCATGAGGTAAGATCCAATTATCCTCATATTAGGGAAAAAATTCCTTCCTGACTCCAAATATGGTAATCAGAATAATTCCCTGGATCAAGATCCCACCTTCAGTTATCTATTACCCATATCTTATAATGTTCTTACACTGAAGGAAAGCATCCAAACCAGTTTTGAACTCTTTAATGGAATTAAGTTACCATAACAACTTCTTGAGGCAGAGAGTTCCATAATCTCACTGTTCTTACAGTAAAAAAATCCCCTTCTATGTAGAT
>WMED01006706.1:0-18231 GCA_019650415.1 Pipa parva
GATATTTAACTTATTTACAAAGACACAGGCGCGTCATTTTTATTAGTATTAGTTTAATCAGCGCGTTTAAGTGCAATTCATATTATAGTCATTATCCTTTTTTAAACTTGCTAATTCTTTAAGGAAATGAAGAAAAAGAAATAATGAACCAGTGTAATATAGATCTTTAATTTTTTTTTTTTTTTTTGTTTTTTTTTATCTGTAGCGCTAACGATCGGCAATTGATGCCTGTTTTATGCAAACTAGCCTGTATCTCTTATTGGGAACATTACTGTCAAGGAAATATTACTTGCCTTAATTATCAGTAATGAAGCAGGGATAAGCTGCTCACTTAGATACCATATATCTAATGACCTTTTCAGCTAGGGGTTGTGATGAAAGGTATCCGTTTTCGCAAATTATGCCTCATTTACTTCCTGGCATTTGTGTAGACTAATGTTAGGAAGGATGAGTTTTAAAGTGAGATGTAAATTGCATTGGTGTTTATAAAATGATTTAGTGTTTGGGACTCGCTGTATCATTCTCTTCTTATAAATGAATTCAACCCTTCCACTTTGTCTGGCGGTTTTATTGTATCCGTAATCGTTTCCTATTGGGCTTGAAGAGCATTGTTTATTTGACTTCATGTTTTTTTTTCTCGATTGGTAATATGAATTATTTGCATTATTTTTAATAAGATTCAATAACGTGTATTTTGTAATGGATCTGCAACACGTTCCATATTTGCGAATGAATTTCTAGAGAAGCGGCCCGGCTGCGGATTTTTCTGAGGTTATTTGGAACGTCTGCAGGGATGTGGAACTTTTTTTTTTTTTTAAGTTTCTTTAATATTACATTCAAAAAGTGGAAAAAAATAAGTTACTTCCTGCAAGTAGAAGCGCATATCATGGTAGTCATGTGACTTCCTGTTAAACCAGACATCAGTTCAGTCATGCTTATGATAGGTATACGGACAAAGCTATACTAGACATTTTGCTGTTGTGCTATTTTCCATGACAACATGCCACATTGAACGCCTCCCCGTTGCCTTTGCTTTCCTCCTTGGCCATACTGTGAGACAGTATCAAAAGAATAGTAACCCCCAAAATTGAAAATGCCCCAAATGCATTTATACTTACTCTGTATTCAGTCTGTGCTTCCAAAAATTATACATTATGTATAGAAAGTAGGATATTTAGTTTTCTTTAAAAGCTGTGTTTTAGGGCACACTTCCTGTATATGTTTTATGTAAACCACCATAGAAAATGATGGGACTGGGTGAGTTATCTTTATCAACATGGCTGCTACCATTAAAGACAAGTACAGACAGAAAGAAAGAAAATTCATGAATTTAACTTCAAAGATAACTTTTTACAAGTGCTGTGTTTGACTAACTACCATACCAATCCAAATTGAAATTTTTATATTTTGGTGTTACTGGTCCTTTAAGTTGTGAAACAACTGCTAAAAGTTTTGAGAAATGCGCTAACAGTTGCAAGCAAAGTCATTTGGGTGTTTTTTTTTTTTATCCTCAAACCTTTCCTTGACAAAAAAAACACCTATAAAATGTATTAAACTCTGAAAAGACATTTCGGCTTTTCTGAGTTTAATCAGGAGAAGGCTTTGAAGTTTCTTGCGGTATTGCGAGATTTGCCTCGATCGATACTTCCAGTGAGAAACTTTTTTTTAATTAAATATATCCATGGAGAGGGTAGCCATACTGTATAGCTACCTTTCCATGGATATATTCAATAAAAAAAAGTTTCTCTGGGCAAGTATCAGTCGAGGCAAATCTCCCGATATTTACCGCGAGAGACTTCAAAGCCTTCTCCCGAATGATTAAACTCGGAAAAGTGAAAACGGCTTTTCCAAGCTTAATAAATTTCTTCTAGTAAAGCATTGCTGTAAATGATGACAAATCCCTGCAGAATTCAGGATTGCTTTCCTTGCGATGATCTAACTGACTGCTGTAAAAATATATTCAAAACATGCTCTAAATGGAAAATGATTAACAAAAAAAGAGAAATTGTGTTTAAAATTCAATATATGCAACTTATTTTGGCTGAGGTTAAAGTAAAAGGGTAATTTTATTGTCTCGACATAAATGTAGTTTGTTCTGCAATGTTGAACAGTGATTTGCATTTGGGGGCTTATTCATGAATGTCTGAACAGGTAAGAATTCGCTTCCATGCGTCACTTCCCAATGTTCTTGTTTATCAAACTCTGAGATGTGGCAAATTCACAACTAATTTGGACACTAAAGATGGTCACAAACTTATGGAGCTCTTCGCGTCGCTTTGCGTGCATATGAATAGGTAATTATGCTGTTGATCACCTGTTGGGAGTCTGTCAACGTGGAGAATTTGTCAAGGCGTCACCTTCACCAGTTTTAATTTGCAGATCAAACTGGTGAATTAGGGGGTTGATTTACAGGGCTCCTGCATTGAATGACTACGCTGTTTGCTTCTTCGCTATGAGAATCCACCACTTAGTAAATAAGAAGTAGTGATTTCCTATCGGAGCATAGGATGAATAAGTCCCTAGGTAGTAAGTCTAATTTTAAAGGGATACTTGAAATTGATATTATACTTTTAGTGGTAATATTGTTTTATGACGTCGTCATCGTCAGGGTTCAATTAACCTAGTATGTTTTTGGATTGTTGCAAGAAATTTAAGTACCCAGAGGAAAGTAACACAAGTACAGGGAGAAAATACAAACTCAGTAAAGATGATGTCAAGGGTAGAATTGAACCCAGGGCACCAGCACTGCAAGGCAGAAAAGCTAACTACTGAGCCACCACTGTTTCTTGTTTTGTCTTTACTATGGGCCTTTTTCACACTACTAGTACGCCCTAATTGGCTGATATTGAAAGTGGATTTGTATCTACTAAGCCACCACTGTTTCTTCTTTGGTCTTTAGTATAGGCCTTTATCACACTACTAGTACACCCTGATTGGCTGATATTGAAAGTGGACGTGTATCTACTGAGCCACCACTTTCTTCTTTTGTCATTACTATAGGCCTTTGTCACACTACTAGTACGCCCTAATTGGCTGATATTGAAAGTGGATGTGTATCTACTGAGCCACCACTGTTTCTTTTTTGGTCTTTACTATAGGCCTTTGTCACACTACTAGTACACCCTGATTGGCTAATATTGAAAGTGGATGTGTATCTACTGAGCCACCACTGTTTCTTCTTTGGTCTTTACTATAGGCCTTTGTCACACTGCTAGAACGCCCTGATTGGCTGATATTGAAAGTGTATGTGTATCTACTGAGTCACCACTGTTTCTTCTTTGGTCTTTACTATAGGCCTTTGTCACACTACTAGTACGCCCTGATTGGCTGATATTGAAAGTGGATGTGTATCTACTGAGTCACCACTGTTTCTTCTTTTGTCTTTACTATAGGCTTTTGTCACACTGCTAGAACGCCCTGATTGGCTGATATTGAAAGTTTATGTGTATCTTCCTGTTATGTGTGTGTTGCAATGGACAGTCAGACAAATTTGCCTCAATAACCACTTTAAGTCTGACTGTTCTATTGGGTTCATGTGCTATTTCAAAAATACATGTAGCAGTGTAGGAAGAGGCCTTCATTAAAATAAAAAAAAACAACACATTTGCCGTTTGCTTGGGGAAGTGTAATTCCTCATACTCATGTGATTCTGTTTGCTGGGAAAATATATAACGTTGTTCATTACTGATGGGATTCTTGCTGTGGACTCAAAAGTATCAAAGACTTTAAAATCAAAGTAAGGAGACTGTCAAACTCAATTATTCCTTTTCTGAAAAGGTCCATTTACAGAGCAGGAGATTGGAGAAGACTTTCAGATTATAGAAAAAGAGAGATTTAATAAGGGAAAAGAGTAAAACCAGTTAACATTGAAAATATGGAAAGAATTGAATGAAACTCAATGTGTTAAACATGATTGCAGTATCAATTTAAAATAACAGCAACACCAAAATAGTAAATGTCTCAAATGCATTTATAGTTTCTAGCTTCCAAAAAATTCTAAATTGTGTTTAGAAAGTAAGATATTTAGATTGTAAGCTTTACAGGGCAGGGACTTCCAACCTCTTGTGTCAACCGCAACCTAGCACTTAGGCCCTTATTCACCAATGTGCGAAGTGAACCGCGATGTGTTCGATTCACTTCGCATATTGTATTATGCGCATGCTGATGTCCTGTGCGTGGACACCAGCATGCGCATTAAAGGGATTCCCCTCCCGGCGAGGAGACTCGAGTGCTCTCGCTGGGAGGGGAATCCCTTTAATGCGCATGCTGATGTCCGCGCACAGGACATCAGTATGCGCATAACACAATGTGCGAAGTGAGTCGAACACATCGCGTATCACTTCGCACATTGGTGAATAAGGGCCTTAAAGTGAAGTATCCTTGTGATATTATACCTGTTATAGTTTAATGCACTTTTCCCCTTTCTGTGTTGTATTTATGTTGTTGAAAAAATGGGACTGGGCAAGATCTGTTTAACAACATGGCAACTATCAGTAAAGAGACGTTTAACTTCAAAGATAACTGTGCTTTTAAGTGCTGTATTTAAATAACTGTCATACTAGTCCTTTAATGGCAATCATCCGAAGTTTGTTTTTATATTTGTGTATTTAATTTTATTATTAATACATTTTTTTGTTTTTACATTTAAGATATCAATTACCTTTTTTGACCTATTTTGATCGAATATTTTCTTTATTCCTTGAATCTATGTGCCATCTGCAGTAGGTGTTGAACAATATCAATTACTTTAATTCTGAAAACATTTTAGTACTTACACAGGGGATTTGCTAGCTATTGTTTCTTTACCAACACAGCCTGGAGCGCTTATCAGCACATACCCTGGGATAAATATGTGTAAAAGCAAAATGTTCATTTGAAGGAGGGTGTCACCCTAGCATTTGTACGCTGATGTAGCACAAAAATGTTGTGTAAATGAGTCTGGCTATTGTACACAACAGTGACCACAACAAAACACATAGTGTGATGGTGCCCTTTGATAGAGTTTTGAAAATTAATTGTATGTAGTCACAGAAAGGGGAATTGAAACTTGTTTTCTCTATGGATAAATCTCTATGGATAAAGGAGAGAGGGAGAAAATACTCCTTTGCTTCAGTGTTGGATCCTGCGTTAAGACAGGGTTGATCTTCTTTTCCTCCGTTACGACGCTCAGATCCCCTTCTGGTTCACGCCTCCTCTTTAGCATCAGTGATTTTTCTGCTGTGCATATTTAGAAGCAGTTTGAGCATAAGCAGAATTTTAAAAAATCACCGATGTTAAAGAGGAAGCAGGAAATGAAGCGAATGGCAGTGCTGAAGCAGAAGAAATAAAGATCAGCTTTGTCTTGATGTAGGAGGCAGTGCTGGAGCAAAGGAGGGGATTGCTGGGTATTTCCCCCCTCTCCCCATGAGAAGCCCCCCTAGAGAAAACAAGCTTAGTTCTTCTTTACTAAGTAGAAATATGAACAAACATCTTCACTATTATTCCTTATTATTACTGTAATCTTTCCTCACAACTCCTTGTTCTGTGGCACTTGGAAAGAGACTGGTTGTTGGATTGTTTGGTATCAGTGGATGAAACAAATTCATTACTATTGCTTTTTTATTGTGTATTGTATGTTCCATGGTCTAGAGCATGATGGGACTGACTCAATCGCTAAACACCCTCAATAAGAACAGAAGTTAAATAACTCCATTTTACACCACTGCAGCAAGGCAACAGGTTGTCAGTGGATTCTCTGCAATAACAGATGAGCCGCCAGTCATGCTAGATCATGCGCACTCATTGACCTTTTTAATTTTGCTAGGCCTCTTGTTGACTGTAACCTCTTTTCATTGGACAGCCAACTCCCCTCTGCCACCTTATTCCATAATTCCTGTGCAAACATTTAGGGGCTGTTTTTAATGAAAGCCCAAGCAGTCAGGCTTGGTCAGAATTTGCATGTGTTCATTACTTGGGCGATCTATGTGTATTCATCTAATTCTGCAATGTGGCGAATAAGTGCCAAATTTGGAAGGTTTATGATTCTGGTGGACTTACTGAGGTCTTCACCTAACTTTGCATGCATGCCCAGAGGCTATTCACCAAGCGTCAGAGTCTGTGGAAGTAACGAAATCGGCAAGGTGTCCTTTTCAAACTTTTATGAATAAGCTCTTAAAGCAATGGGTGACCTGGAAAAGGTTCACAAGTAGGAGAATATTCGTCACACTTTCCAACACCCACAAGCCATAGTCTAAAATTCCGCATTCCTTTAGAGTCAGCGTAGAAAGGAACTTCCATTTATATTCATAATTAACTATAAATTAAGCTCAATGGCAATGCACATGTTCGCTTTGCTTCATGTGCGGTATTCTAGAGTTGCTGGGGCGGCTGATGTCATAACTCTTGCTCCATGCGAATCTAGAGTTTGGCCTTTTCTGTTTCTGGTATCAGTTTAGATTTAAAAAAAAAAAATTTTAAAAAAATTTAAGGTTTTTTTTGTTTGCCGCTGAAATTGCGTTTTAGTGTCCGCACAAGGAATGAAATTTTTGGACGTCTAAGAAACAAGAAATTTTCGGTTCTTGTAAGCAAGGAACTTCCAACCTGCTAAAGCCTGTGTTTATTAGGCGTTGCCAGAGAGAGGTTTGATAAATATTATAGCTGCCTAAAATGGCAGCTGCAAGATAGAATACATTATTTTGAGATAGCGCGTTTATTTTATTCTGACAGGCAAAATTACAGCAGACAAAACTTGAGTCCTACAGCGCATGATAATTAATGAAATTGCAATGGCTATCTTTTCTTAAAACTGTCAGTTTTGCTAGTACATTGTGCTACATAGACAATAAAGGGATTGGTTATTTAGCAGGGGGAAAAAAATAGAATAATAAAGGATAAAAAAAGAACAACAGCCACACAAACAATAAACTTACAGGGTTTAAAACTGATCTTCTATCACCTCAAAATAACTTGGTTATCTTGTGTCCTTTAACGGTAGTGACTTTCAGTGCTCAATAGAAGAATCATGTTTGGCAACTTATTCACGTAGAGCTCTGTGCGAATATTTCTGCCTGCAATACCTCTCCTTCTATGTCTACAGGCATCAATGTCTTTACCAGGCAGCATTGTTGTATATTTCTTTCCATACATACTAAAATCTAACTTTTCTGGAACTGGAATTAACGCATGTGTTAATGTTTACATTGTACGTTTAATAATAATGATGTGTCTTGTTATAGCAACTGGTACGTCTTGCTCGAACAGAATAATGACTGTTATTTTATTTTTATTGATGTAGACACAGTGATGGGGCGAGCCAGTTGGGGATGTGCATTCAGCATGTTTTTAAAACCAGGTTGTGCGGCCATTTTTTTTTAAGTTGTAAGATTATTTTTTTATTAAATGCACGACCGTCAACTGAAACCGCAGCCCAAAGAGGGGCATGACTTGTGTGAGCTTCACAGTCTAAAGAAAGAGGGGACAGGAGAACAAGATATGAAGTTAGTGCAGCATTGAAGGGCACCTGTCACCTCAAAACTAATACTAATTTAGATTCCACTAATGAAATAAATGTTTTTGTAAATATATGTGTATTTTTTTTAAAATGTACCTTTATACAGCGTTTCTCTCTGTCATCTTCTCTGTTACCCTGATTTTTATTTCTTTCCCGAGTCTGGTTGGGTGGACCTAAAAGGATTATTGACATTCTAGCTCCTCCAATCAGATCCCTTAAATCACAATCTAGCAGGGATCTGATTGGACAAGCTATAATGTCAATCATCATTTAGCCCCGCCCAACCCAGCTCGGGAAAAAAAAGTCAGGGTGACAGAGAAGATGACAGAGAGAAACGCTGTATAAAGTTACATTTTTTTAATACATGTATATTTACAAAAACGTTTATTTCATTAGTACAACCTAAATTAGTATTAGAGTTTTGAGGTGACAGGTGCACTTTAAGTGACTCCTGCAATGGTAGGTGCAAGCCTTACAGAAAGTTGCTTGTTCAGTCATCGAGTGTTAAGAATCCCCTCCTCGATTACCAGCTACACTACATGGACATTACTATTACCTGACTATCTGACGGGTATCTACAGTATATTCTATTAGAATTGGTCTTTACTGTCTTAGATTCAATTAATATTATAGCTCTGTTACGAGATAGAATGACAAAAGTCACATCTTAAAATTTGTCCTAAAAATGGTATAGTGCCTTGTAATAAATAAAAGCAATAAATAAATTAATCAATGAAAAACTCCAAAAGTCCAAGTTCCAATAGGATAAAATACAGCTGAAAAAATAAATATATATATATATACATTTCCCTACGCTTGTATCATAGAGGTCGTTGGCCCCGAATCCTCACGACTGTAGAAAAGTTCAAGTAGTTTCTAGATTAGAAGCTGACCATGCAGTGCGGAGGCAGGTTATAGTCAATATTTGCTAAATACATACAGGGCTGGTTGTAGGGCGGTGAAAACTGGAAAATTTCTCAGGGTCATCAATATCTAGGGGGTGGGCGGCAGTAAACAGACCCCTGTTTTACTTCTGGCAATCATACTAGCATGTGGGACCACTCTTTCAGTTTTGCCCAGGGCCCCACTGTGTCTAAAACCAGCCTTGAATGCATAATATCAAACCTCTAAATTGCAGTTAAAACCTTCATACTTACCTGTAAAATTAGGTTCCACAGTGTTGGATCTCTTAGTGATCTTGTGCTCAAAGTTACTGTAACTTAAACTTTCTAATCAACCTATTTTACTCCTGTCCCTAAGATTTACAGACTGAACATGTGCATATGGACACTGCCCAAGTAAGGTGGTTTACCAAGATTATAGAGTTGTCTTTCTTGAGGGGCAAATTTACAGAACTCAGTCTTCACTATTACTGGGGTGATGCATGTTTGACTTGGTTTGGCATGCTTAAACATCCCCTTAGTTAAGCAACTTGGCTTTCCTTTAAGCTGATACAGAGAATTCCAACAGTACAGAAAGCTGGAGGCTTAGTACCACCCCAATATAGTTAAAGGTATATACTCCATCTTGCTTTCTGATGACTTCTGGTTTTGACCAGATCACACATTAATGGCTCACTCCAGTTGATGAACAACTATTGTAGCTGTCTTTCCCCTACACATCTATCATCTGTTTTTCTTTAGAACATTTTTGATCCGATTATCATTTGTGGGGGATATTCATAAAAGTTGAAAATATTTTCTACCCTTTTAACAATGGTATACTTGCAATAAACCGCATTAATATATTGATATCTCAGACGTCGATATTCCCAACCTCAGATATGACCAATTTAATCTCAGAAAAGTGATAGCCTGATTTAGGATGGCATTTATTCACTATGGAGAGATGTTCCTGCCACATTCATCTGAGTTTTCCCGTCGGTAAAGATTGGCGATATTGATCAAAAACAAAACAGGAGTCCGTTAAAAGCACTGCAAGGTGTGCCGATTTTTAGATATCAGTCTTTCTTTCTTTTAACGAATCAGTCTTTTTTTTAATTAACATGAATAAATGAGCTTTCCTGTTCTTGCTGTATTTGTGTATCCAGTGGTACCGTTTTATCTTCAGCTCTAATTTTGTTTACCAAAGACAAATTGTTCATGGTTGAACCCAGCTTCCCCCATTTTTACCGTTACTTTTGATGTCCATTTGAAGCACTAGATTGGTTATGATGTCATGAGTTCCATGGTTCTCAAGCACACCCGGCATTCTATGAGAGTGCCCAAGACTCACCCAAGGAATTAGCATTTGAAAATATGAATAACCAACTTGAGCACAGGTACGCTCTAAAATATTTCCGTTTGTCGTCTGTTTAGTATCTGGTTGAGAAAGCACAGCAGTTTGTTAGTTCATTATCTTATAAAAAAACAGTAACAAGACAATACAGCTGCCTCTGATTAAGATGTAAATTCTTTCTAATTAGAATGTAAATTCTTACATTTAAATGAAGACATCAATTGACGGGATGCCATATGATATATTATTCCACCTTGCTTGAATAAAGCCCTCAATGCTCCTCTACAGGACTAGAACAGTTTTGCAGCCTCTTTGTTCTTTGATTCTTGTAATATTCCTCATCTTGTTCCCTTTTCACATTGCTTTTGTTTGTTTTCCCCTTTGAATCTGATATTGTTGTGCCTTGGGATTCTGTGGAAATTTGGAATGAAAATTGAGTTCAGTCGGTGCCAGTATTCGCTTCTGCCTCAATTACTTCGGCTGAATTTCTCCTCAATATAAATCAAGGGAGGGTTGCGTCAAATGCCGCGTGTATTTGAAATAATTAATTTTCCGTAAAATGACGGATCAAGTCCAATCAACCTTCGTGAAAACTAAATAATAGGAAAAAAAAAAAAGAATTAGAAATTAATTAACATTTCCTTTGGTTAATGCTTTTATCCTACCATAGGGTATTTTAATAAGTTTTTGAACTTGGTTCTTTTTGTTATTTTTTTTTTCTCTTCCTTTTTAGAAAATAATAGGATGACCTCTGACCGCAATTATAATTTGGTGAAAATATGCTAATAAGCATTTAGGCAGAAATATGCCAACATCGATTTGCCTTTTGAAGGGCATTAATTATGCTTTTATAACACTGGAAAAGTAAGTATGCGTGTAAGTAGGAATCATGAACAGTGACATGATAAGCCTGTATGACATAAATATGATGTTCTTTTTTATTTACCGTTAACCAAAAATGCCACTTTCTGTATTATTCACTGTACATGAAAAGTGCTGAGCTTTATAGTAGTGTTATTATGTATTCGTGTAATAAAAGAGAACTATAGCTCATTCTGACTTGGACTGATTCCTAACGAGGGAGGGTAATTATACTTACTTGATCACTTTCTTCATTCCAGTGCTGGCTCCTGCTTCAAAATTTAACCAGTCTTCATTTCTTCTCTTTGTGTGTCATGATCCTATTCAGGTTCATGCCTCCTCTGCAGCATTGCTTACTTATTTTTCTGAGCATGCTGAGACTGCTTCTGCGCTTGCTCAGTCAGCAATGCTGAAGAGGAAGCAGGAAGTGAAAAAGGATCACAGCTGTCAAATAGAAGAAATGAAGATCGGGGAAAAACTTGAAGCAGTAAGTATAATTACCCTCCTCCACTAAGAATCCCCCTTATTCAGGAGCATTAGTTCTTCTTTAAGTCTATATATCATCATTTAGAGGTATTGCTAAAATACCATAAAGATGGACATGAATAATCCATCAGTGTTAGCTGTTGAGACGTCTTTGTCTCCTAGGGTCATTGGTTTTCAAATCTATACTCTGGGCTTATTACCAGTGATAATGTGTTAGGATATCCACATAAATAGACACATAGTTTGTAAGACAGTTGAGTAATTCTGACAAATTCATGAGTTTTACTCATCAGCGTTTGATTTTGCATTGGTATCTAGAAAGCAAGGATGGTTACGTCCCTTGCTTTAGAAATACGGAAAAAACTTAAAGTAGATGATTGAAATGTAGTTTTTTTTTTTTTTTCACTACTCGGCTTGGTCAGTTACCACAAATCTTGCTGCTCGATAGGGTTATCAACGGACAGTCTGCGTCTCCAAAGTTCATTGGTGTATTCGCCTTGCACCTAATTCAATCTGTCCATTCTGCTTGTTCACACCTCACCAACTGCTTTTCTTCTGATTTGCTTTGAATTTTTTTATCATGGCAATGACATCTAATTAGGTTCATCTCATGTCCCCCAAACACACATTTCATATACTCTATCTGCAAGCAAAATCCTTTTCCACAATCTGCAGTGGAATGGATTAAAATGCTACTCTAGTGTCCTGATTATACAGCACTGTAATTCAGCCAGGTTAAATTCTAGCCAGCCTGCGCCTTTCCCTACCCCTATAAATGGCCATGTAGAAATTTTACTGGTGGTTGCCATTTTATGGTCCAGCAGAGTTACTGAGTGAATGCCACTAGGTATAATTCTCCTAATTCACCCATTTGGCTTTGCCACTTAAGACTGGCAAACTGGGGGCTTGATGACAGAGCTCCAGATTATACTTCTCTTCGAATGACTACACCACACAATGCATCAACTGCGTTCGCCGCTCTGCGATCGTTTGACCAGTCTATTCGACGCTTCTTCAAATATGAAAAGTGAATTTGCAACTATTTTTGTGATGCGACTTGAATTGTAGCGAAATGAAATCAACAGGTGAATTTATCCTTTAATGTATCGGGCCCCCAATGTCAAGTGTTAGTGAATCCACTACAATTAACTGAAGCATGTTCTGACAAGCCAAACCTATTGATGCCTCAGGTTTTATAAGTGCCTGAGTTGTTATCTTATTGGCAGCCCTCTCTTCCTTTTACTGTTTCTGCGTTGTAGATATTCCTGGGTTTCCAGACTAAGATTAATGCTCTTTTTCCCAGATATGTCAGTAAAAATGGGACAATGTGATTCAATCTCTTACTTGCTCTTTTCCCTGGCAGTAGCAGCAGAATTTGTTACCATATTTTGTTTTCTCTCAGTGTCTGCCAGAATGCCTGCGTGTTTCCCTCAACAGAAAATTAATTGTTTGTTATTTGAGTGATGAAGTGCTCCCGTCAGCCCTAATAATCATCTCTTATGTTGAAACATTTCCTTGAGCGCAGTATTTTTCTGTTTAAGGCATTGTGCTAGCAGAGATGCGCATCATTTATCCAATCAAAACTCCGTAGAGTTTAACTGGATTCTGAATGCAGACGATTAAAAGCGAGGCAAACAAAATTAAAACCTCGTTTGCTTTCGATATGAATAACATTGGAAACTAAAACTGAGTGATTATTTTTCCCAAGGAATTTTCATTCTTTTCAGAATGACAAATGCGGAAATGTTGCTAATTTCCCATAAGACCCTGGGGTACATTCCTGATGTCAAACCTGCCCATTTAAATTGGTACTGATTTCACCAGCCCTTTTTTGTTTGTGTTGTGCCTACTGGCTGCACCATTGCATTATGCAAACTAGCACTGAAGCCTGTATAAATATTATGCCATCTTCACAGACAACGTTTTGGGTGGACTGAACCTCCCTTCATCACGCTACAGACATCTCACATTTGCTTTATATTATACTGCTACTATTCCCTGTCTGGAAGCTATTCTACTCTGATAGAGTGAGTTGGATCACATGCAGATGCAGACCAGGAACTTTAGCTTCAACAGAAGACAGTGACTGAGTTCTACTATAAAGCTCCATGTAGACAGGACCATCTGGGTGGTCCAATCTGCACAATATTTGCTTATCGTGTTTTTGGGATGTCCAAGTGATTGGATCTCTCAATGGGTCAATGTATGTAATAAGTTGTTGACCACATATACAATCCAATTGCGTTAATCGCTAGACCCAATTTACCTTGTGGAATGATAAAGACTCAGCCATTGTGGGCAATTTTTGTTGTTGATCAGGATGATCATGTTAGATTTGGCTAATATTTGCAATTCCAGTTGTTTGAATGTCTAATGTTTAGTTTAGTAGTGTTTGAATGTTTAGATCAATCATGGGGGGCAGTGTAATGCAGTCTGTTGTTGACCACATATATACTCCTAAAGACTCAGCCAATGCGGGCAAGTTTTAATTGTTAAGGATAATCATGTAAAGTTCTGTATGTGGAAGAATTGACATGTTTAGGCCACCAGACAAATTGTTCCATGAAGAAGCATTGCTAGCTTCACAAAAGATGTGGGGAAAAGGTCAACAGCAGAACAAATATGGACCTCTCCCTTAGCATGTGCCTACTGCTAATGCTTTATCCTCCTCTGTTTATCAACAATGCTTACAGGCTATCATGCCACATCAGACAGTGGCCAGCTACTCAGTTACCTTAAACATTGCTTTCTAGCCAAAGAGTAGTTACTTGGAGAGGAGCAGTTACCATTTTTTCTTATACAATAGTCAGTATCATAGATAATTTACTCTAAAGCCTGTAGCTCACTAATGCTAATTACACATTGTCCAGTAAACCAATGTAAGGGGCCAGAAGCTACTGATTTACATTACACACTACTCATTAGCCATAGTTTATCTGCTTAGTGGCTGCACCTAATCTATTAAACATTGCTAAGTAGCCATAGTTAATTTGCTCAGTGGGCAGCAGATAATTAGATTCATTACATGGTTTAATTGTAGCTAGTTATTGTATTGCCCTGCAGCTAGATGTCCAGATATACCATACAGCACCCATTCTACTAATTACCGGACATAGAGCAAGATACATAACCAAAAGACAGAGTGCACAGTTACAATAAAAATGTTATACCCAAATACCCAATACAATAAAGAGCTCCGAGGATTTATACCATTGCAGCGTGCCCAGAAATTGTGCCAGTTTCCCTGACGTGGTTTAATTTTTCCCATAGTCATACCCCCAGACAGTTTGCCAAGTGCCCATATGTTGCCAGGTTCATTATCCTGAAGCATATCCATTTAATGGGCCTAGTGACCAAACATACTCTGACATACCCAGATATGTCACAATCAGTTCCCAGAGTTATTCCTTGTATGGAGGCTACTAACCAGACATACACAAATTAACAGAGAGACATTGAGAAGGAATATCATTGCCCAAAGTTATCCCATATATAGTATCCAGATGTACACACATTCAGTGCCCAGTGAGGTACCAAGACAGTGCCCAAACACTGGCCATTTCAGTGCATAATGCCTAGGTTTATTTGAATTCAGTACAAGGAGCTAAGAGTAATTGGCAAGGCTTGGATCTAACAAGGAGCTATGAGCAATTGGCAAGACTTTGTTGAAGAGATGTGTAGTAGCAGGTAGATCAGAGAGGAGACCCAGCATTTTTGCTATGGGACCCAGGGTCTTTTCCCCAGTGCTCATACTTAACCATGCTTATGGTTTCATGTACACCCACCTTAACAGTCTTGCCAGGCCGATCCTTTCACAGTGCAAACTATTGTTTCGGCAGGAACCAAGCGCGATTGCTTTTTCCAGGTCTCTGATTTCCTAGTCTCCTCCTTAGCTCACACTCAGGCCAAAAGTACTACATGTTCCAAGTTTGCTTTAAAGGCCCTGCTTGGATCATTTACACTCTGACCATGTAAAGCTGCCTTTGACCTCCAAAGAAGTCAACGGTATTAGATGATCTGTAGTGTTTCCTTCAGCTGAACCTTTTCATGCTAGAAAGCTGTATGTCCAACTGAAAATAGACAAGAGTCCTTAAAGCAATGGAGATCTAAGACAAAGTCCTGCCAAGTCTGCATTGCCAAACAGCATGCTTGGAACTGATGTGAATTACTCTTTCCCTACCAGTAATTTTTTCGGGGGTTGGGGAACAGGAGCAGTACAATCACAAACTAATTGCTTACAACTTTTCATTTCTGATTAAAAAAAAAGAATAAATGGAAATTCACTTTTTTTTAAAAAATCTAGCAGTCTTGAGTTCTCGCAGCTGTTGTAGAATGTTGCGGCTTATAGTCCATACGCAGCTGCAAGCGGTACAGGTTAGTCATCACTGTCTTACAGCCTCAGTAGGGATACGATATAACATCATTGAAGTTATAGTGTCATAACCGATGATTAAATTGTGCACTGTTCACAAAGACTGAATGGTAAAGCTGTCTGCTCTCTCTCTCTTGACATTTGGCCTAAGCTTTTCACGTTCATCTAAAATCGTATTATTTATTTCGGTTTGAAACCGTCAGGGTGCATGTTGCTCATAGTACAGTCATGAATATGCATAGCTAATAACATGTTATCTAGCATAAAGTCACAACCCAAGGGGGGGAACTTTTGAAGGAAAATTCCTAGGAGGTGGGTAGCTCCCTGCATGGTTTTTAGAGGTTTAACAATGCCTTTTATTTTTAGCGAGAATTCATGTACATACCAGCACATCATCTCCTATGGCTCTCATTTTTTTTAATTGCACCAATTATCCACCCCCCCACTCCCCTCCCCCCCATGTGAAACCATGTTCAGGGTAACCGTCAAAGCTGCTTGACTTTAGTTAGCTTAAACTCTGATATTCCAATTATCCCATTTACAAAACGCTAAAGGATTAATACGGTCATAAGAGGGGAAATCCATTATAGCGCTTACTTAGGCCTCCTATTATGACAGTTAATGGGTTAAGTCTAATTGATATGTTTTTCCCTGAAAAAAAACCCCACATTGAAACAGGCTTTAAAAAAACTTTTAAAAATTAAATTGTGGCGCTGTGGAGTGGAACATCAGTGACGCAGTGTCGCTTACTGTAGTTGAGGCAGAAACCTACTCATTAAGGCTCTTCAGCAGTTGCTGTGAATAGGAATGTTCTAATATCCAGGAGAACCTTATGATATACAATAATCCTACTAGGTCTTGTTCCATTTCCTGACAGCCAGGTAGTGGGGTGGATGTGCAGATAGATACCATATTTGGTCTTTTATAATATGAAATAGCTATAAATGAAAGAAAAGTTAAAAGGACATATGAAAAAAATGACCTGTAAATATGTTGTCCCTTCAGGATTATCAGCGGTGATTTCTAATACAATCCAGTCCTACAAAGATGAGTAGATTTTTTTTTACGGAAAACATTCTTTCAGGTTCATTGGGGCTGTAAGATAAAGTATTTAGACTGGCAATATATAGCAGAGTAGAATGAATTATTATTAGTCCAGGAGGAAGTCACACAAAACTTAAAAAAACAAGAAAGAAAATGGTATAAGGTTGGCAGATGTGAAACAGAAAGCAATAACCAATTAGGACTACATAAAAAAATGCATGATCAAACAAAGAAGTTCATGGTAGGAACTGCCAGTTGTATGAGGTTCCTAGTGATAACGGACCCAGATGGCACTCTGGTTGGTTGCGTGCATGTATGGCATCTTTTGATTAAATGGCTTATTTAGGTGAATGCAGACTCAATCAGAAGCATATTCCTCATCAATCTAAGACACCTAAATAATTAGCATGGATTTTGAAGATCCATTACGGACCCACAAATATTAAAAATTGATTATTGGCACATATCAGTCATTTTAATCCCGGAGAGCTGGTGCCAGTAATAGCAGCTCTAAATTATACACTAGTTGGGTTACAGACAGGACCAACAACATATCACTCTAGTTGGTCTACCTCCTATTCTTGCAGTCTGTAATATACAGGCTTTTGCTATGTATAAAGTTATTTCTTTCCCTTAGAATATTTTATAACAGCCATCTATTCTTGCCCTATATTTTATATAGATAATGAGAATTTGAATGTGTAACTCTTTCCGAGTGGAAATATTGCTGTGAGCTTTCTCTATGTTATTATGACATCACAGACAATTAAAGGGAATTAAATGGGAAACAAAACTGCAAGCAATGCGTTGTTCAGTTATTAATTTTTGTGGTCATTGTCACATCTCCTTCCAAAAACCTGCATGACTGTTGTCCTTGTGTATACATGGACAACTCATATCTGTTGTTCCTATGTTATTTGCAGTCTTGCCGGTATCATCAGATCTCTTCATTACATAGAAACGTTCACACAAATAATACTCAGATGTCAAAACTATTTTGTTTAAGAACAGCTCAGTTTGTTCAGTCTCGCAGATCCTATTGGTTAGTTCATTTTATCCGACTGAAAAAAGAGAAAGGTAAGTCTTCCCGACACTGGTAGAATGTCAGGTCATCAACAAGCCCAGCAGGGTCCTGATTTTATGTTGAATTGATGTTGCGTTGGCCAGTATACACAGAGGAAAACTCATGAAGTGAAAACCATTGTATTTGTTAGTGTTCAGTGCTCTTTAACACTGCAGACTCTTCCTGATCCTAAAAAAAAAAAGTCTGTTGATTTAAAAATCCCACAACTGACTGAGACTATTTCTGTGGGGCTTATTCCTGAAAGCCAGAACAGTCGCGTAAAGGTCCAAATTCTAATTGGTTCGCCAATTTTCCCATATTAAGGTATTCAGCAAACTCTGCAATGTGGGACATTCGCGACCACTTTGGACGCTTATGATGGTCATGGATTGACGGAGCTCTTTGCATCCCTCTGCATGCGCATGCAGAGGTAATTTGCCTATTCATCAAGCGCTGGAGTCTGGAAAAGTAGTGTATTCATCAAGGTGTACTATTCCAAGTTCACCAGTTTGAATTTGTCACATCAAAGTTGCAAAATAGTGGGTCGATTGTAGGGATCTGATGTGGTGCAAGGTGACAAAAGTGACAACAAAGACTGTGACCAAGTGACCACATAACCTAGGGACAGGGAGACATAGAAAGGGATGTAATATTTACTTATATACAGTTAGTGGGACA
>WMED01006707.1:0-18231 GCA_019650415.1 Pipa parva
GAAATAATTATGCACGCGCACGCAAAATGATGCGAATAACTCCGTATGTTAGCAAATGTCACAGTCACTCGGATTGTAGCATAGTCTTCTGAATTGGTCGCGAATCCGCCACTTCACAGACTTTTGGCTATAATCGAACACTGGGGAAGTAGAGAATAGACGCGAATTCGCACCATAACGCAACAATTCGGACTTTGCTGAATAACCCCCTGATACTTTCGATTTTATTACATTTAGCCCTGAGAATAATCAACCAAGCTGATAAGCTGGTAGGAAAAAACAACGAAAAGATTAGTTTTCATATTAAAAGATATCAATAGAAAGCAGAGCAAACATATTTTGTGATTCTACAGGTGACCAATGAGACTTCATCTTAATAGAGAGCTAAAGGTAAAAAAAAAAAGTCATATTAAAAAAATACCTTCTAGTAAGTTGAAACATTGCTGTCATTTCACTGCATGGAGGCAGACTTCACAGGTCTTAGAGGAGCCAGTGCAAAGTTCCGACCACTTACTTGAATCAGCGAAGCAAAAGGGTTTACACATCATCACGTTCATTGCGGGGCCAATGAGAATGCTCCTCTCACTGGCAAAAAAATATGCATTGAGCCTGATGACATGTATGCTTTTATGCATAAGTCGGTGGGAGCTTTGCGCTGGCTCCTGTATCAGCCTAAGCTCTGTGAAGTCTGCCTCAGTGCAGTGAAATGACAGCACAGTTCAAACTGTGACTGCAACATTTCAACTTACTAGAAGGTATTTTTTAATATGTCTTTAATACGTTTTTAATACATCTTTATCTTTTTTTACCTTTTAGTTCTCCTATAAATATAGAGTTAATTGATAGATGCTTTTCTACAGAAGGACCTTAATTAAACATCATACAATGAGGGAAATACAATTAAAATTGTTCATGGTCTCATTCACCAATCATATCAGGAAAGGCGTCAAGACAGACAAAGGCAGTGGAAACATTCAAATACATTAAAAGACCAGTAATACCATAAAAAGTAAAAAAAAAATACTGCTTGGATAGGCATGTCAGTTATTTAAATACAACACTTGTAAAAAATAGTCTTTGAAATTGAATTTATGAATTGTATTGCTTTTTCTATTTTTATAGTTGCTAATAGCAGCCATGTAGTATGTGTTAGCTAAACAAACCTTACCCAATCCAGCTGTTTACTATGGATTTTTAGAGAATTCCTAATCATGAGGTGTCGCAGAGAGCCTAACTTTATAGTTAAAAGTCACACTCTCTTGACACCATTTAGAATTGTTTTAATACGCCGAGTGTGTATAACTAGTGTCCTTTTAATAGATACACTAGGCCTAGGGGCCAGGAAAAAAATTGTTTCTTAAAAGGAAAGGGATGATAGGTCCGAAGGGCACAGTTTAAATTTAGAGAGAGAGAGAGAGAGAGGAAAACTCAAAGGTAACATAAAAAAATACTTATTTACAGACAGGGTAAAACAACAATTTTTTTTTACCTGCTTGAATATTTTGTGTTTCTAGGATATGCAGGTGGTGTATGAAAATGCTGCGTTCCAGTTCAGTTTAGCTTCCCACTGGAATTATTCTCCTTCCTACTCTGGTCTTTCTCCTGCTCAAACTCAGTTGTTATTGCAGGTCTTGGGCATGATGTTTTGTGTTGAGTTGTGCACTGTTCCTTGCAGTGCCCAGAGCCTCCACCTAGTGCACAACCCATTCAGTTGGGAAACACAGGAAAATAATTGTTGCTCATACCTTACTTTTTACACTACACGTAATATAATATCTAAATAAGTTAAACAAAACAGGACCCAGCACATTTCCCTTTATACGTTACTTGTTACCTGTCCTTCCATTAAGATTACTCTATGAAACATTTTATTTTCTGTTCTTTAGTCATCTCCCTTCCACCTTCTTTGAGCCCAGATTCTGTGCAACCTTCGAGTCAGCCTAATGTGTGACACAGTGTCAAGTGCCTTACTAAAACTCACATAAACAAAACAGGCTGCTCCACCCTGATCTACCACTTTGTCATCCAGCCAAACAATTTGATCCCCTTAGTTTGGTATGACCTTGCAGTGGTAAAGTTAGATGTTCAAGATTTATTTTCTAAAGAGTTTCCATCACCTTCCCTGCTATTGTCAGACTTACCAGTCTATAGTTGTGATTAGCGGAAAACCTCTTCCGCAAAATTGGAAAGCCTGACATTTTAACACTAAATACTGGGTGGACAATAAATAGATTTTTTCCTCACATGTTTTTTGTATTCCTTTTAACTCTCTGTACTAGTCTTTCCTTAGTTTGTGATTTACCTCGGTTTAGCCTTATTTGCTCTTGTTGTGATTTTTTGTATGGCAGTTTTTTTTAAGTTTTAATAATTCTAGCCACTTCCTTTGAGTACAGTAATTCCTTTCTTATTTCATAGAACACTTCCTTGTATCCCCTGTATTCCTTAAAGTATCATAAAAACATTCTCCTATCTGCATGAAATTAGCTTTTCTAAAATATAAAGATGAGTCACCTGTCGCTGATTATCACTAGATCCCAAATTCTGTCTTACAGATATATTTGATACAAAATCACCTTTTGCCAGTATTATGTTTGAATTAGATTTTCTAATTGCTTAAAGGATATATAACACATAGTGAATTCAGAATATAACAGCTGTTTGAAGATTTTCAAATTCCAGTCAGCATTAGACTTATTAAAATCCCCAAACATCACAATAATGACTAATAAATCCACATACTTATGCTTGGCACCATTACTTTAATCATCTGTTAAGGTGTCTGGAGTAGCACAAACTACTTTCTACTCTTCTATAAACAGGCAAGACCACTGAAAAACACACAAATAACACAACTAACCCAATCTCATTTCCTAACTTGCAAAACTCATTTCCTACAACATTATTGCTAGCTAGATCATTTGTACCAAGGTGAACCACAACATCAGTGTCTGCATTCTGGCTTGCCAAATTTACTTTACAGTTGACTTTTTTCTCATTGAGCAGAGGTTCCAGGAATACACAAAATTGACTACGCGCTTTTAGAATAGAGTTCCCTGTAAGAAGTTTCCATTTTGACCAACTGCTGCTCTACACAATTTAACCCAATCAAAACATTGGCAATGACTTCATGATCACTACGGACAGCAAATACACTTCCAAAGGGGGTTATGTTAATAATCAACATTTCTTACCCTACAATAAAAGATACTATTTCAAAATGCCCATATCCAAGGTGATCTTTGTGAAAGTGCTGGTTTCACAAATAGTAAAATAACAATGTGCGATAACAGCTGTATTATACAGTATAACACAATGAAAATGGAGCCCCCTGAAAACACTAAGTATACAGTTGTTTGTAATGCTAGGATAAACCCTTGGCCACCCTGAGAGTATCCAGACTAAAATAGTAGATTATTTAATACACTGTATTGTAAAATAAAATCAGAAAGAAGATAATGAAGTTCAAGAGACTAAGTTGCAACAAGTCCTTAAGAACTTAATTATTTGCAGAGTGGCAGTGTAAATTCTTTCCTCCTTTATTGTGCTGTCAAGTGGATTTCACACAACTTTTCCAGTGTTTTTCAGTCCAGGCCTCAAATATTTTTCTCCAGTGATATCATTCTGTCCAGCAGAAGTAATTGTATTTGAAGGCAGAACAACATAGAATGATTAGAATGAACTGCTGTAGAAGCAATGGAACTGCTGGGTATTGCTTATACTGGATACTGTGAGACTTCTATGTGACCCAAATGAATTACTACATGAAGTTTGTATGGTCCCTCCAGATAATCCAGTTACCTCCTACAATCCCAAAATATACTAAATTACCTAAAAAGGTAACTCTAAAATGTAACATTTTTGTAATTAAAGTAACATTTTTTTTTTACCCAGAATATACTAAACCTCACATTGAAAGGTTTTTTTTGCTTTTTTTACTAAACTTTATTTAAGTGCAGCAAATTTAAAAGATCTTTGATGGGTCACCTCTTGTAAAAGATGGTCTAGTAAAGTTTTAGGGGGTTATTGATCAAAATGAGAATTCTCATCACTTTGGGTTGCTACACTCTGAAGAGGGTTATTTACCACAGTGAGACGTGAAGTCCGGATCCTTCGCATCACTTTGCACATGCTGTTATGCGCTCGCTGATGTCCACGTGCAGCATGTGCGAAGTGATGCGAAGGATCCGGAGCTCACTTTGCACATTGCTGAATTACACCCTGATTCTCCTTCCTTATTCACTGAACAGAGGATTCCCATAGCACATTTGCAACCGTGTTAATATTCCAATAGAGAATTTGTGACTGCTTCAGTAGCCGTCTATTGTGTAGTGTGCGACTGTTGTTAGCTGGCGAATTCACAGAGTTCACTGAAAACCTGAATATGGGGAAGTGGCAAATTCACTCCTTTATGAGACAATTCAGAGGGTTATTCACTAAGGTGTGAATTTGACTGTCAAATTTGCAAACAGCGGATTCCCATAGCAAATCTGTGACAATTTCCCCATTGTGAAGGCACGACAATTTTTTAATGTTAATATTGCGACAATTTTCCCATAATAAAGTCGCGACAGTGACAATATTCACATTATAAAGATGCGACTGCGACAGTAGCAGCCTATTGCGACTGTCTTTATCTGGCAAATTCACACTAATACGCAACAATTCGGACTTTAGTAAATAACCCCCTTCAGACTTTAGTTAATAACCACTTTAGCTTCTTTATAACATAGTCTATTTATGAATGTTGAAGAAATCGATATGGTGGCATGGAGGTGATTAATTTGTTAATAAGCTCTAGATATTTAGCTTTAGCTTGTTTTGTTGTAAAAGTTTATTTACTAATGATCTGGCTTTGAAATACAGCTTTTTGCACCTTGCCAATATGTTATAGCATGAATTGTGCACCTCCAACCTGCTACTGTACCTTATTAATAAATTAAGACCACCACACAAATTCTTTGGAATTAATTTGGCCACAGCTTTATTGATTTTACAACAAAATTAACCCCACAACTTCAGTGATACATTTATTTTGCCATCTTCTTTAATAACAAACCAAGAAAAACATAACATAACATAATATAACATATTAGGTAACAAGATCCTGTTAGTCTGCCCTCCAAACTTTGTACCATCCACTAGCTGCCCGTTTTCCACACAGTGAATATGGTTTACTAGTCGCCTACCAACATAACCGCCCCCAACTTCCTCATAAGGGACCCAAGCCCTTGAGGGATTTACCAATGCTATTAATGCTCACCTCCGCCTTAGTGCCTAATCTTAGGTGTCTAGACTTAACTATCCACCAGAAAACTGGCAGACTGACAAGATCCCCCCGCACTGCTGTCACAAATAAACCCGAAGAATTTGTATCTCTGCCTTCAATCCCCCTTTTCTTTTAATGTACCCATCCCTAATCCTTCCAAATCATTATAATGGGGAGGGTGGGGTTTATACTACCTCTGCTCTTCTCTCTAAAATAGTACCTTCTTCCTTTGCTATCTCGTTTTCCTTATTCCCGCCCCCCCCTTCCCCCCCACCCTTCCTTCTGCTTTCCATTAAACCAATCCCAATCCCCTATTTTAGTGTCAGGGCTTATTGGACTTTTGTATTGTTGATTTCTTTATTTGCACAGTGCCCATTGGATTTTGATGTGTGTTACAAGTGGTTTGCTCCAAATGAAAGAAGAAGGGAAAAAACGTGTGTGAGACCAATTGCAATTGGGGTGAAATTTAATAAACTCGAAAAGACCTGATTTCATCTTTTTGATTGATTTTTTGATTGGATTTTCTCACTGAAAAGGTAACTATACTTTACAATAGTAGTATGGCTACCTTTTCTGTGAAAAATACATTCAAAAAAACTTGACGGATAAACTCACGGGCTAATCTTGCAGGATCATCAAGAGAGATAATCTTGCGGGATAAACTCAAAAAGTCAAAATCGGGTCTTTCTGAGTTTATTAAATTTCCAAGTTTAAACTCGCTTAAAAACAGTTTCTCAAGTAGGCCTTGTAATCAGCTATAGGGAAAGTGCCAAAATGTTGTAGAGTTTTAATATGACACTAATAAAGTTTTTTTTTAAATTTCTAATATTTCTTCTGGTTTCACTTGATTAAGGTCTTAGGAGTGAACAAGTACCTCTCTACAGTTAGGCTGGGCTCACATGAGTGTATGATGCACAGAGCATCATACATTCATATGAAGAAAAAAACAAAAAAAATATATACCCTCCGGCGTATTTTTCAATTGTACTTACCAGCGACATTGTGAATGCTCCCTTGGCATTCACAGCACTTCCTGAGTGTCGCATTCTGGGCACAGCGTATATACGCCGGCCAAAATGCGACACACAGCGTTCCAGACCCAGCGTATGAGCGTCATATGCTCTTGTGTCCAGAACTAGGTAAGTATCATCGGCTTTCATTAAGCCGCATTTTTTGTTTTTTTTACACGAGCATATGATGCGCTGAGCATCATACGCTCATGTGAACCCAGCCTTAGGCATTTTGGTTGCCTTTGTCTGCAATCAGTATATAGGAGGAGTGCTATTATACTAGAAGGATTCAAAGGGCATCTTTGCTGCAGCAACCATTACATTAGTCAAGCAAGAATTCAAAATAAATTTGTGTGTCTGGGTAGGTTTTCTGCATGGATGGTACTGACATTTTTCATTGGAAATCTGCTATCTGAAATCTTCCTGTGACCAGATCATGCATATTCTCATTATATTTTGAAACTGAAAGAGATCCACCATGGCAGTAATCAGGCATTCTACTGAGAAAAAGGGAGGGAATGACATATCTCTTCATCTGATTTGAATGATTATGCTCTAGGGGGGTAATTCAGGAACGATCAAAGTATCCTTGCGAAGTTTCTCATCACTTCGCCAACACGGGTATGCGCTCACTGGTCTCCTGCACTCGGAGATCAGCGAATGCTTTAAAGGTACTTCGGCTCACCTTGCAACCACTCGAGTCACCTCGCCAAACCGAAGTACCGTTAAAGTGTTCACTGATCTCCGAGTGCAGGAGATCAGTGAGCGTGTACCTGTGTCGGCGAAGTGATGAGAAGCTTCGCAAGGGTATTTCGATCGTTCCTGAATTACCCCCCTAGGACACAAAATCCCTAGCACCTAAACAAGAAGTAATATGAAGAGTAGGAACACCTATTCTTTTGGCATAGTAAACTGAGCCCAGTCACAGCCCTGTAACTAAATGCCAGAATACCAGAAGCATTCACTACCATATCACTCATTTAATAAGCTATCTGAATCATTGAATGATTTGTATGAGTCTCTGTAATGCGCACAACAATTTATTTTTTGAGACATCCATCTGTTCAAAGAAACACCAAGTAAAGGAGTGTATGTAAAAGTGGGTAAAATGGTTTAACAAACAATTTTCCATATTCAGACCTAATTAGCTAATTAGAAGTGATTTTCTGCCTCTTTCAAATTTGATTCTTGGGAGAGGAAATTATTTCTCATGAACGTAATTATTCCAGTGTCACTTAAATGCAGGCTAATAAACTAGCAGAAATGTGATTAAGGTATCATCTAAAGGAACCTTTTGAAACATTAGTTTTGGTATGTTTGTACCAAAATATTTCATTAATAATAAAAGTGTCATCTGCTGCCATGTTTTGGGAATAATTTACTTTGAATAATAAGCACTGCATTAAAGCCTGCCTCTTAATGACATTACCTATAAGATTTAAATAAATCCATTCTAGCAGCAGTTTAAAGGAATTGAATATCTTGTTTGCACATCACGGCTCTAAATCCCATTACAGAAGGCAGAGCAAAACTGAAAATGCTGCCTTCAGGTTTGTTCTTCCCCTTATGCTTTCTGTCTGTGGGCTGAACATGGTTCCTGTCCAATCAGGTTATGGGATCTGTTAATAACAGCAAAGGGTTTGCTAGAATGGGTGGTGCATGGTGAAAGTACAGATCATATAACATTTTACATATGTAAAAAATTTTTGGTCTTTTATTGTCCAATTATTTATTCTGCTTAAAGCCTGGGCCCCTCTGGCTGTTTTTTAGCTGAGCTGTTTTTAATTAGGTTCATTATTGTCTATGGTGTAAACCAGGGATGGCGAACCTATGGCACGCATGCCAGAGAGGGCACGCAGAGCCCTCTCTGTTGGCACGTGAGCTGTCGCCAAGCCTGTCTTCAGTACAGGACGCGGACCCGATCTGACAGTTTTCAGGCCGGGTCCGTGGCCTGCACTGAAGTAGCGCTCACTCGCAGGGGAGTTCTCCTCCCTTGACACATGTGCACTCCTCCCCCGATGGTGGCGTGATGACCAGCACCGGTACTTCAGGGGACACGCTGGTGAGTAACGTGACTTTTTTGGCACAGAGTGCCAAAAAGGTTTGCCGCCCCTGCTGTAAACCAAATCAGCCTATTTGTATTATCTCACAGGAAACAATGGACACTATATTTCCAACTCAACTACAAAACAATCAGTATGGCTCTGGCTTAAGTCAGGAAAGACATGAATCAATCATTAGTCTGTCAACAAGGATGCCCTATACTAACACTGGATTCCCTTGCTGTTGCTTAAATTAACAGTCTGAACGAAAATTTTAAAAAAATACATTTGTTTATTTATGCTAATTACCACTTTTTATTAAATACGATTTTTTATCAAATTTTTTTTTTCTTACCTGTAAAGAAGTACTATACAGCACTTCCGTGTTGCATACTCCATATTCAGACACTGCCGGCGACTCTACGGCATCCAAATCAGGCGATCCCTCTCAGGAGCGCATTCCTCTATAGTTGCGCTCCTAGTGAAGCCCAACACTGGCATTTCCTAGAAGTCACATGGGAGAACGTGCACATCATCTAGGGAGGGCGCGTTGATGACGTGCACACTCTTCATGTGATGTCTAGGAAGTGCCGATGCTTGGCTTCACTAGGAGTGCCGCTAGAAAGGAATGCGCTCCTGAAAGGGATCTCCTGATTTGGATGGGGTAGAGTCGATGGTAGTGTCTGAGGATGGGGTATACAACATGGAAGTGCTGTATAGCACTTCTTTACAAGTAATAATTTTAACTTTTTTTTTAAAAATTGATAATAAATCGTATTTAACAAAAGGTGCTAATTAGCATACAAATGTATTTTTTAAATTTTTGGATGGACTGTTCCTTTAAAGCACACTTTTTTTTTTTCAAATAGAGAGAGCTGATTACCTACTTTGTAATTACACTCACATGTAGGCCACATTCAGGGACCAGCTGCTATTAAATTGGTCATAGAAGTGTATGCGGCAACAGTCATTATAATTCATTAAAAATATGCATTTACCTTACAAGCTTCTAGCTGGACAATCCAACACCGTATAATTAAATTTAAGAATACATTCCCTAGAAGTCTGATTCAGCTACTGTTTTATCATACAGACAGTGATAGATGGCAGCTCTAAAAGAGAACAGGCAAGGATCACATAAAACTAGGGTACATTTAGAACACAGTTCATTTATTTTTAATAAACAGTCAGTAAAACAACCATTAATTTCAATATATAAACATTAAAAGCTAATACGTACAAACTGTCTTCCAATAAACAAAAATGATTTGTTCCCATTTTTTATAAAAATCATTATAGACAATGGACCAGACAGTTGTCAGGTGAAGGCAATATTATACTCTTAAATATTATGCTCTTAAGGTACAGTACTGGCTTCATAGCTTAGCGGAAAAATGTATTAGTTCAATAAATAAGACCGACTACTATGAGGTACATTAATACAATTCTTTAGTTCTCCACAGTATATTCAAAAATCAATATCCAAAACACAATAGAATAAAGCTTGTAAATACTACTGTTCACCATTCTGAAAGATCTTAATAGAGTTCTAAAAATATCTAGAAGTGGATATCAAGTATAACAATTGTCAGTGGTCAATAATACATCCAGCCTTCAACTACGCTGTTTAGCAAAATTTAGTATTTCTGCTGATCATAAGACAATCCCCAGCTAATTGGATGGTGGATGGTAGTCCACAGGGAAGGATATCATAGTCCTGCTGTCTTTAAGAGTTTCACCATGAAGTAGGAAACTAGTCATTCCCAGGGGAATAAAAGTGAATAATAAATATCAATTCAACTTGAGATGCTCTCTACTGTTATTCAGCAATTACATTTGTACCAAATGATGAGCAATAGACATAAAAACGTTGGTATTTACACGTCACCCTATTGCACATTTTCTTTAGCTAGATAAACCCGTATCTCCTTCGTCTTGATTTTGAAACTTCTATTGATATAGGCTTCAGAAAACCCATATCTACCAAGAAAGAAAAAACAAGCAGGCCACACAGTAGTTTTAAAAATGTTATAATAAGGGACAGCTGGGTAGGTTGTAGTGAATAGAATAAGAATTATTAGATTTCCAAATGCCATACTGCTGTCTTAGTTCTCCCTCAGTATACTATCAATTTGAATGCTATATACTGTGAACATTCAAGACACAATTACAACATTTAATAAACTCGAAAAGACCCAATTTCATCTTTTTGAGTTTATTCCCATGAGATCTCAGCTGTTTAACGCAATAAATATCAATTTTTTGGGGGGGTTTTTGATCGATATTTACCGATAGAAACTTTTCATTTGGATTTTTTTGGCTGAAAGGGTAGCCGTACTTTATATTAGCAGTTTAGCTACCTTTTCAGTCAAAAATCCCATTGAAAACCTCGATTTCTTGGGTGTTTTATGATTTTATTAAATTTCACCCATTTATGAATGCTGCCAACAGAATATATAATTACAAAAGAAATAATAGACTGATACAGTAACGTGGGATAAATTTACCCTAATGAAATGATCTGCAGAAACCAATGGATAATTCTCACTAGTTATCGACTCAGCTTGCAGTATGTTTTTTTGTTATGCTGCTGTGTAGCATAACAAACCTTTAAGCAAATACTAACTGCAGTCCAGTATTTGTAAAATAGGAAAAATCCCAGCCAGCTATACAATGAGACAATCTGGTTGAGATTTCTAATAGAGGGTATTTAAAGCTAAGCTCAAAAAAGATTAGAGCAAAAGGAGAACAGATGGTGAGGAACGCAATGATAACTTTAGAAGAAACCCATGGCTGGCAGAAAGAGGAATGATGGGTAGAAAAGCCCATAGGTTGTCTAGATTAAGATAACTCCTTCAATAGAGAACAGTAGTTATAGGTCATCACCATCAGGGTAGTGATAGCTGGTCTACCAGGAGTGAGAATGCGATAATACTCAAGAGTGGGGGGTGGACATCATTATCCCAGTAAGGGCAGTGTAAGATTCATGAATCCAGTGTAAATTGGGTGAAACTCTTCCAGCCCAATACCCGATACTACAAGTGAAGAACTTCGTGCTGTTCTCTTAAAAAGTATTGTTGCTGTTACACCCATATTGTGTTTTTAGCATCTGTTCATCATTTGTGTTTGGTGCTCTTCACCCTGACATGATGCTAGCCTGGGTTATATTTATGCATGGTGCATCACTGTGGTGACCACAAAAGATTACAGTAAATGTAATCAAAGTAGCATTAAGTTATCTATCATCATTTATTGTAATGTTGCAGCTAAAATAATACATGCAAATAACTGTTTGGATGCTATATTCACGTGCTAGGTCTGACACCTTTCAAGGTGGTGACAAGCAGAGTTTCAAAATATGACAAAAGGTAACTAAGGATTCATAGAAACAATTTCCAAAATTTCTATTAGTCTGTAAAATGCACACACAATTAAAAATATTTTATAATTATTATTTCTTTTCACTCAGCTTTTTTTCAAGATAAGCAATAACGAGCAATCTAATTTTTCAAGTCCTTTTTGTATGTGTTGTTGATCGAGGTTGATTGAGGTGCATGATTCTCTGATATTTTTTGTACTTGTAAATTATATTAGTTCATTGCAAATAAGCCTTTTCTTTTTAAAATATGCATCATTAATGAATGGGTAGTGTGGATTACATATAATGGTTCTTTAACAGTCATGGCTGAAAGTAATTGAATTGTACATACTGTTTCCAAATAAGTAAAAGTAAGTCAAATGTTTGACCCACAGAGCACTTTTTCTTCCTTCATCATTTAAATACTTAAAACTGGATATTAGAATAAGGGTTGGGACTGGTCTTAAATAACATCTACAGAAACACTGGATACCATTCTTGTAAATATTACTACATCTACCACTCATCCAGAAACCCAGCCCAGTGGTGTTTGTAGTTTTATTAGACAGGCAATTCTTGCAGGTGAATCCATTTACAATTTAAAAACCATACCAACTGAAAGATATCTGGATATGCATATGAAGCCAAGCTGACACTGTCAGTAAACAGTCTAAGTTATTTACTATTATAATTGCATCAGGGTAACATAATGAGCTAAGATAAATCAAGATAACTCAAAAGATTCACTTAAGCAGAAACTACTGATAGCACATTGTAATATTCTCATGATACCAAATGACAAAATTAGCTTCTTTTTTTTGCCTCTGATAAAATGAACTCTGCTATATTTATAAAGATCTTTTTTTTAATCACCTGAACTACTAAGTATATAATGACACAGGTAATACGGCTTACCATCATACTAACCATTACCTTCAGGTAGACATGAGACACATACATGTCTTTCACAATCAGAGAAACCCAGTTGAAAACAGATATGTCTGGCAATAACTGAAAATGACAATAGGCATCAGGCGTAATGGTTGCCGTGCTTTGTGCTCGTGCCTGTAGTTATAAGCATTTACCTATATGAATGCTGTAGGTCTGTATATTTCTGATTCTCTGCAGGCTTTATTCAAGCTACTTGTCCATGAGACTGCCTGGATACTGTAGATAGTTTCTATTTGAACTTTTTTATCTATATGTCATATATCATGTTACTATCCACTTGTGTATTAATTCAGATTGGTCATATAGTATTTAACAGAATAAGGGGAAGCCCTCATACAACACCCCCAGACTAGCCTTTTACCAAATTAGGTTCTGCTTTTCATGATCACAACACTCCTTTGTTTATAGTGTTATTTTAGTATTTCCAGAGTGGTTTTTGTACCCCATCCACTCAAGGTCTACAGGTAGTCCTCGACTTACGACGGTGATCCGTTCTTACGCGGCGTCGTAACCCGAATTTCGACGTAAGTCGGATCATAGGGTGTCATAGCGTGCAGGAGACTCGTTTTCCTCGTGTAACTGGGGTACAGTGTACAGAACTTGACTCTATTCTTCTGCCGCTGCACGTAGTTGCACATATGTAAGTCGGAATGAGGCGTCGTATAAAGCGTCGTAACCTCGAAACGACGTAACTCGAGACCGTCGTAACCCGAGGACTACCTGTATTTACTATTATCACAATGCTGTCTTCTGTATATCTGAGATGTTTGGAGTCATTGTTCACTTAGCTGTCCTAGCTGGCCCATTCATTTGTTACTCTGCTACACAGCACATTGTTACATAATCCACCCACAAATTGCTTAGTAGTTTCCAAGTTACACTGCACATTGCTCATGAGATACAAGATTTTTTCTTTTTGCACACTGAGTTGACATTGGATCACATGAAAGATACAATTTAAATTCATTTTCAAGGGCACCTCATGGTTTAGAAAAAAAAAGCATAGCATAATGTTTGTTATTTCTGTTTGAGAAGCATTAACTACATATATACATATATTGTAGGTGCTATATATTTTCATTACAAATCTATAGGGATAAATGAAGATGCAAGCATAAGACTGACTAGGGGAAATAGGCGAAGGTTGCAGAATTTATCAACCTATTTGTATTCATTTAAATTGAAGACAAATTAAAAATGTAAATGTCATGAAAGGAAAGAACCCACTTACCTACTTTTGCAAAGATCACATGTTTCAGGCAGGGGCTGAGCCCCATAAAATTATAAACCTGTTCACCCCAGCAACTGCTGAATTTTACATCTGATTTCCAACTGCTGCAAGCCCAACCATCCAACCCACCCATCCCCTCCAGTATCATTAGAATGTATGCTCTAACAGCTGTCTCCTTAGCTTACTCTTAATCCAGTCCGTTTCTTTACCCCAAGCATGAAGTTCGAATTCAAAAGAATTTTTTAAAAAGTTAATTTTTTTCCCATTTTTCTTTCTGCACGTTTGTCAGAGGAAGAAGAGAAAAAAAATGGATAAAGTTTGTGACAAGATGTTGAAATTTTTTGTTGATTTTTATGTAAGTATGCAAATCTATGTATTAATGATTCATCTTTCACACAACACATGTACAATGCAGTAAACATATGCAGCAAGCATAAATGCTCTTTCTCTATGAATATACCTAATATTCCTATAGCACCTGCCAAAGATCTGCCAACACAGGATGGCATGTTGGGTGTAGCAGATGTAATAGCTGTACATTGCCATCTACTGCCTGAAGGTAGTGCTGCAATATACAGTATCTGCTTTGCTTGACAGCACCCAGTTGAGTTGTTCTTTGTCCTGGAACCTGTTTTATTACTTACCTCTTTGAACTACTCCCCCTACATCATAAATGTATGTTATGGCACTTTATAAAGGGGATAAGGGAATTAAGCACTGTCCGGCTAAATATTAATGAATGAAGTTCCAAAGAATCAATATTGAAGACTATTTTAGTAGCAAGGAAGAAAGCCTTCACAATGAAATGTGTTGTCCAAGATTTGGAAGTGAAATTGTTAACTCAGACTTTGTTGTTAAGCTTTTTCCACTTCACATTAGAAAGCCAAAGACACCTTCTGGAATGCACACTGAGAACAATTCCTCCCAGGCTTTCTAAAAAGAAACCACTGTTAAGGTTTTCATTAAAATGATCTGATTGTTCTCATTTTGGTTACACCACCTGAACTTTACTCTAGAAAGGAACAATGGAATATGCAGTCAACATATTGCACACAATCCTTATGTTTCTTAACTATTACCTTAAAAAGGTGACTCAACACATGAACTATGATATCATTTTAAAAGAAAAATCTAGTGTGAGATAAAAATATGTCCTTAGAAATGGCAGAAGCAAAAAGGAAAATACTTCAGAATAAGCTTTAATGCCTGTACAATGTTCTATTTTTTCGCTAGTATTTAAAAAAACAAAAGACTACATATTTCTTAGAACAATAGCTACAAGCTAAATTCTAATGTAGTGCTTTTACATTTCACCAAGAAGGATTTACATAGTGTATAAGAAGTTCTGAGCCTTACAACTGCTTCTCAAGCATCCCAAACATTAGACAAATGTTCACGTAAATCTTCTAGAGAGATACCTCTTGTTTCCATGAGTTTTCATATTCTGCTATTAGCATAATAATGCTTTTCATATTCTGTGCTATTACCCTGATGAAGCCACTGTGTTACAATGTTTTTCATTGAAAAGTACAGGCACGTAAAATCAATCCAAAGCATTTTTAAGAGATTGCAGGTCTTCGGAAAATGACAGTGTCATGTTTGTTTAATTGGCGTCTTATATGGGCTCAACAACTGAGAAAATTGCATTCTCTTTCCATTGAGAAGATGCATAAATATGCATTTTGTAGGTGAATATACACACACATGTGCTAATTATAGCATTTCCAGACAGCTACAATCCATTGTGAAACACTTTAAAGGGGCAGAATCCATTAAATAAGCTGTCCCAGTCTAAATTTGCTTAAGTGTGCTAACTATTTAATTACAGATAAGGGGCAGTGGTATTCACTACTAAGCAACAGACACAAATGATTCTCTTTAAATACTACAATAAATGGCATGTTTAATAATGATTGATCATAGTTATATTCAACATCAAACAGAAGTAGAAGAACAAGCATTTGCTTATTTCCCATATCCATAATACCTGCCACAGATATTATGCAAGATTACAGCAGATTAGACAACTCACTAGGAGTCCAGCCCTATAGTTAGACATGGGCAGTGGGGTGGAATTTATGGATGTTCTACCCACAGTTCAGAAGCTTTACACATACAAGGAAATGTGTCAAATGTTTAATATTTTGCTGGAATTGTTTGAGTTAGACACAAGTTTTCTGGTAAATTCACTGGTACATGGAAGCTAAAAATAATAAAAGTCAACATCTGATTGGAGTCTCTGACTTTCTAGACCTTTGTAAACTATTGCCCTTGTTGATACTTTCAAGACAGGGTCTTCAATGATTGGTTGAACAGCATAAATATTTATGAAAGATTTCAAGGTGTTCTACAACAGTACCCCTCCCTAGCCTTCTGTCCTTAGGGTAGCCCTGAGAACGAACTAACTCTAACTCTCTCTCTCTCTCTGTATATATATATATATATAATATATATACAGGATATATATATGGGCAAAATGTATTAAACTCAGAAAAGCTTGTTTTTGCTTTTTCGAGTTTAATAATCGGGGGAAAACCTGGAAGTTTCTCATGATAAGTATTGCAAGATTTGTTTTGATCGATACTTACCGAGAGAAACTGTTTCCATTGAATATACAGTATCCATGGAAAGGGGAGCCATACTTTACATTAGTGTAGTATAGTGATACTTTACATTAGTGTAGTATAGTAATACTTTACATTAGTGTAGTATAGTAATAATTTTTCATTAGTGTAGTATAGTAATACTTTACATTAGTGTAATATAGTAGTAATTTACATTTGTGTAGTATAGTAATACTTTACATTAGTGTAATATAGTAATAATTTACATTAGTGTAGTATAGTAATACAGTAGTACGTTGAGCTACGAATTTAATTCGTTCTGTGACCAAGTTCATAACTCAAGACAGCTCATATCTCATACAAATTTTCCCCATTTAAAATAACAGAAATAGAATTAATCCGTTCTGGCCCCATCAGCTCGTATCTCAAATTTCAGCTCGTATCTCAAATTTCAGCTCGTATCTCAAACATGAAATTGGTCTGAGCCGCAACTCGTATCTCAAGAAATTCGTATGTTGAGCAGCTTGTATCTCGAGGTACCATTGTACTTTACATTAGTGTAGTATAGTAATACTTTAGATTAGTGTAATATAGTAATACTTTACATTAGTGTAGTATAGTGATACTTTACATTAGTGTAGTATAGTAATACTTTACATTAGTGTAATATAGTAATAATACTTTACATTAGTGTAATACAGTAATACTTTACATTAGTGTAGTATAGTGATACTTTACATTAGTGTAGTATAGTGATACTTTACATTAGTGTAGTATGGATACCTTTCCATGGAAATATTCAGTGAAAAAAATTCCTCTCTGTAAGTATCGATCACAACAAATTTTGCAATACTTACTGCAAGAAACTTCCGGGTATTCGTCCGATTAAACTCAGAAAAGCCGAAATGGGCTTTTACAAGTTTAATACATTTTGCCTAAAGTGTGAGAACCTTGAAATAGTTTATATGCAGTACAACTCAGTTCTAAAGTAGATTATCTAACAAATCTTTTTTCAGAAGTCTCAAACAGTGTTTCAATGGCTGTAGCACTAGATGTTTAATGTGAAGAGTAGTGTTGAGCGACGATATCAAGAAAAGATGAAATCGGTACGATTATTACAATTATCGGGTGTTATCGATGATCCGATGATTTTTGCAAAAATCGTACCAATTATCGTGATCACTTGATAATATTGAGCAAAGATAAGCCAGCAATATAAACCATGACCCGCAATAGTGCAGTTATAGTTTAAAACCCAATTATTTCCCTATGAAAATAATTAGGTATAACCACCCCCCCCCCCCACAGCTGTAAACCCACTTACAGTGAAAAGCATTCCTTAGCAATAGACCATGCCTCAGTCTTAAACTTCTTAGGCAATCAGTGCACCAGAACAAAATCACATGAAGGGGCTAGGCTGCTGAGAAAAGATAATTGCGTGGCTTTGTGTGATTATTCCGTTGTTACAGATGTCTGCTGCACTGATGGACATCCTATTGAATGTCCCTACAACCATAACCAGCAAAAGTACAAGGCTTATTTAGGACTTTAAACCCAATTATTTCACTATGGAAGTAATTAGGTAAGCCCAGCTCTAAATTAGATCTTAGTCAAAATGCTAAGAACTAAACCCTCTTACAGTGATAACCACTAGGGGGAGCAGAGGCTGCTTATCTGGCTCCTAAAAAACTCAGGTAGCCTATAAAGTAATGTATTATTACGCTTAGGGAGAGTAAAAATTAAAGACATTTAAGATGAAACTGTGACAATTTTATACAGGAGGGTAAAAAAACTACTCACAAAGAGAGT
>WMED01006708.1:0-18230 GCA_019650415.1 Pipa parva
CTTTCTGAGTTTATCGCACGAGATCTCATGTTGTTCCTGCGAGATTACCAAGCAAGATTTTCAGTCTCAGTATTTTAGATAAAAAGGTTGCCATACTACTGATGTAAAGTATGGCTACCTTTCCATCGATAAACTCACAGGAACAACGCATGATAAACTCAGAAAGATCTTGAGCGGTCTTTCCGACTATAATAAATTTCACCCCACAAATAAGAAACTTTCACAATAAATGATTTAAAAGCACCAATGTTTCATTTATTTCCTGCTTTTACACAGAGTTCCCATCTCAAACACTGGCTAATAGACATGTAAGGCTCCAGTGTATTCTGTGGGCTCTGGGCCTAACTGTGATGTTATAAACATTGCTTATATACAGAGCCGGCACTGCTTATATACCAGTTATAATGCCAGACTGGAGCTGTTATACTTGTAAATAAGGGAAAGTATCTGCAAGTATCCCAAAGCACTGTAACTTTTTTTTTCAATTTTAAGTGTTAAGCTACAGTACTTTACTAAACATACAGATTGTACAAATCCAAACACTTTTTTTCCCTTTAATTACAATACAAATTCCAGCATGGCTCAGATCAGGACAACTTTTATTTACACTAGTTGGTTTTTCTTAAACTCTGTTCAATCATATTAACCCTATCTGGGTTCACACAGTTTTTTCATCCCAAAAAATGATTACAGTTTTGGGTAAATAGGAGTGAAATCTCCAAACACACCTCAGAAGCAGCAGTCTCATGGGATTCTAAGAGATGTAGATAAGCAATAGTCAATGGTTGTTGATTTTTGTATACGATTTATACTATAAATGGACCTAGATAAATGTGAAACTAACTTACGTTCATGCATTTTATATAACACAGGTAGGTATTGCAATCCTTTGTGTAATAATGGCAGTCACTTCACAAACAATGCTAATCATAGGTGGGAAATTCTCAAAGCCAGAGAACTCGTACTCTGGCTTTGTGTGCAGTTAAGGTGGAGTTTGACCCAACATGTTCAGAATCTGTTGTGACAAGACAGGACTTATTTGTGGAGATTATCCCAACAGATCCTCCTGTAAGTGAAGTTCCCATCTATGATGATAGGGGCAACTGTTGGTGATTTAATATATGCAATGCAAGCCTACAGACAACTTTTACCATTTATAAATTATTTATGCTTCATCCCTAATACTCCCTGGACACGCTACTACTTAAATGAGAAATATGGCTACAGACATAAGCATAGCTCTCTGCCACAACTTCAACCCCTCTGTTGCATCTGCTTCTGCTCCCACTTGTATGTATGTTTTCATTTATATAGCTCTGATATATTATGCAGCACTTTACAGAGATTCATCATTCACTTCAGTCCCTGCCCCATGGAGCTTACAATCTAGTTTCCCTATTCAATCACACACACATAGACAGACACAGATGTATGTTTTCGGATTATGGGAGGAAACCCATGCAAGTGCGGAGAGAATATACAAACTCCACGCAGATGAAGTACAAGGTGGAATTGAACCCAGTTCAACTGCAAGGCAGCAGTGCTAACCACTGGGCCACCACACTGCCACACACTTACACCACACTTTAAGTCAAGTTTGTTGGTGCTGATCCTGCACCAGGGACCAGGGACCTGGGACCTGTAGTTCTGCCTCTGGCTGCAGGTGTGCTATGGTAGTGAGTATAAAAATATTTCATTACTAAAATGAAAAAATAAAACTAGCAGACACACAGCTTATGACTAGTGCCAACCTCAAATAAAAATCACTATCTGCTCAGTGCTGCAATAAAAGCATCTCAGCATCATTAAAGCCCAGTTACCCCACAAGCCTTATAATCAGTAATGGTTCCAATCATGCTAGCCACAATAAAATACAAGACAGAGCCCACAAAAATTCTTACTTGTGTGGTACCGAACCCCAGTGGCAATTTTTGTAACAAAATTCTGTAGTGTTATCATGGGCAATCAGCTATCATTTTAGTGTTGTGCTTCCCCATCATGAAATGCACCCAGAACCCATTAACATGTGCAGAACTCAGAAAATTACAATTATTAACAGAGGGGGAATAGCTGAAAAGGCATAACTGAAAGGTTTTGGAGGGGCATCTCCATACTATTCAGTTTATACAGGTAGGCTAAGTAGCTATGTGTGCCTCATGTAACTCTCTGCTGGGCATCACAAGTCATTTTTCTGCTTTCTAAATTATTTCCCATACTATTCAGCTTTATCTTATCTTTGGTTGGAGGTCTGTGTTTGAATTCATAATACATTTTCATCACTTATCTTTCTGTTCAGCCCCGCATTGTATCTTTTCTTGTCTGCGCTTAAAATGGCCAAAACATTTGCAAATTATCTTAGAAAACCACCTTCCCCATTCAAATAACTACAACACACATGAACCCTTCCTACATTCCCAGATCCAGATTATGTCCCAGCGAGGATTTCCATTTTGAGTTTGTTTTTTCTTTCCAGACTGCAAATAAAAATGTAGCTGCTTGTAGCAGGACCACCCAGCTGTGAGCATCTACTAGGCAAGGGCTCGAAAGATGGGTTTTCCAGCACTTAGAGATTTTCTTAAGTACAAATCACCTAATCAGCAGTTGATTAACAGAGACAGAGCCATGTATACTGAAACAAGCAGATGGTCTGTATGCAGGCAACAATAACAACCACTGGCCTAGAGTTTCTAGTTTCTGCTCACTCAAACACATCACAACTATAAAACAAAGTCATATGGCTTATAATTACAGGTGATATTCTTCCCACGCAGATGCAACTTACATAAGTGCACAGCCTGCTACACTTGCATAGGAAGCACAGTCCATAGCTGGAATGTAGAACAAATGTAACCAGAAAAGAGAAACCTTAATTATAGCTTCATCCTATCCATCTTATCACTGGCTCCATCTGTGGCAATGTGCAAAACTGCAGGTAAAAAGTCAAATCTGCTGATATCCCAGATTCATAAAACCACAGTAGCCCGACTTTCCCTTAGCCAAAAATGGAATCATCTTTTTATAAAGTCCTGATTATTCCTATCTTTTTTTTCTGCTCATTTCCACTGTATTTTGCCTAAGGCCATATTTCCATTTTATTAACATTCAGTCCCTGCATACAGAGATCATATCCATAGAGTATACACAACTCATTGCTCTGCACATTATATCTCAAGGTTATCACATATGTAAAAATATATCACATGACATCACCTGGTACATGGCACACAAGAAAAATAAAAGAGGCTACAAAAAGAGAAAAAATGCAGAATACATACATACTGCATCATTACACTTTATGTAGGTCAAACATTACAGAACATATGGGTTCTGCTTAAGTCACTTACTATGTTTCTGTGCAGCACAGTTTTATGTATGCACTAGTACCCATTGACACACCTTGTTACTAATGAACACTGACATGTATAAGCAAGGACATGCAAACTCTTCCCTGGGCATGTACCACACACACTAGTACAAACTGCCATATGGAAAGTATTCAAGCTTTAGAAGCAATACTATTGCTGACTCCAAGTTACTCCACACACACAACAAATCCTTGCTATATACACACATATGCTGGATTTTACACAATAACACTACAACAAACATTTTCACACCACTGTAGCACAGAACTGTATATAGCACACAGAGCTGTATATAAAACACACTGAGCTCTATGCAGACGCCCACACAGACACATTGAAATGCGACGGCTCACAGCAGTGAAATCATTCTATACAAGTATATAATCCACCCACACACACAGCCGTGCAGCTCACAGCACACACAGGTACAGCATCTACACATAGTTACCAGTATAAAGCACTGGCATATATGTGCACAGCTGATAAGCTACTGATATCCAAATACATCCATCATTCCCACTGCACAGGACAAACTCCTGTATAAACTGCACAGAAGCACAGTAAAAATGCTTGGCAAATGTGCATAACCCACCATCCCAGGCATATAAGCACCACCAAATGTACAGCTAACATCTAAAGAACATGAGGATATAAACAACCACATGGTTATATTAACCTAGCATCTTCCAGGCCACAGCATTTACAGGTTTATACTTGAAAAGGAACTGACAGTTATAAGCCCCCAACTTGTACAGCTCTACAGTGAAAAAACTTACAACCATACATTATATACAACAAATGCAGAAAACTGCACAGAGATATTTACATGTCATTAAATCAGTGGCTCAGTCTGACAAACCTTCTCATACACCAGAGGTGAGTTTTATTCTGTGATATCACTACAGTTAATAAACAGTAATAACCTGAGGGCTATGTTTGGCAAGTATAAACTTACAAGCATATATTTACATAAGCAAGTCAACAAATATGCATGTATATGCATTTTATATATATATCTTATATGATCCAGGTGCCATTCATACTCACCCTATTAAAGCTACATAATAAACAGATGAATACAAATAAAAACAGCAATATAAATAGTCAAGCATTCATATACAGGAGCACACCTAGGCACATGCTGTCTTCTCTCTCACCTCGAGACTTATTAAATCTTTCAGGTTCCGTCAGACTTCATGGTCAACCCCTTGAGTTGGCCCCAAGCTGTAAAGGGTTAACCCCCAAAAAAGAAGTGAGGAATTGTGGAGGAAGTTTAAAGATAGGAATGATGTGTAGCCAGAGCAATGTAAAGGTAAAAGAATGAGAAGGAAGAGCAGTGTACAGGATGCAGACAGAAGACAAAGTATACAGTACAAGATACCAAGTACAGAATGGAAAAAGCAGGAAACCAAGGGCATACAATGTGTTAATGGCCTGTAGCTCAAGGTATATAATGCAGAGAGTCCAGTATAGAATGAAGAATGACTGAGTAAGTGTGCTATGCAAGCTAGTAGTGGTAACAGAGTGTGAAGTGCAGGGTGTGCAAGATAAGGCTTGCAGGAGAAGAGGCCTCCACGTTACCCAGCTCCCAACACCAGCGCGCGCTGCATCCTTCCGTATTCACAGGGATGTCACTGTGAGCGTGGTAACCAGGCAACTGTGCGCACGCCCCCTCTTATCACAGGGACACGCACGGGGGGACCACTTAACTACTTCACAAACAGGGAGAATGAGCAAGAGATGTATAAATGGAAAGATGAAGAAGAGGTAAAGGGAATTAAAGATGGCATGGCATTCAGCAAAAAAAAACCCAACATGACATACAACACCTATCTTTGCAGAATACTAAAAAGAATTATGCTTAGAAAGGGAAAGAGGTTAAAAATACTAAAACAGATGAAAGTAGAGAAGTGAAACAGCTGAAAGAAAATAGAAGGGTGGAGAGTAATTGGAGGAGGAATAGACAGCATGAAAAGGGAAAAAATAAAGAAGGAAAAAAACAGATTTAGAGAGAGAGTTGAGCTGTGCAAGGAACCTTTCTGTTGCTAAGCAACTGTGCGCGTACCCTGTCCTATCACAGAGAGAGGCACAGGAAGACCTCTTAACTCCTTCCCAGACAGTAAGAATGAGGAAGAAAGCTGTAGGTAAAGATAATGTGAGGGATAGTGATGGGTAATAAAAAAAAAAAAAAAGATGGAAAAGTCAGAGGATCCAAGTATAATGTTAAATTAAAAGAGAGAATGTCAAGAGAGGTGGGGGAGTGAGAAAACAAGAAGATATTGGTGCTAGAAGTTGACCAGAACTCAGTTTCTAATGTGAGGGGAACCAGATCACTTTACTTTAAACTGCCCCTATCAAACTGTAGTAATGGTACATATGGCTGTTTTACTAAAGGGAACTGATTTGTCATTACTGCATGAACCTGCTGAAAAACATCTCTGAAAGTGACCATTAAACAGTAGCAGTGTAATAGTAAAAATAGACAGCCAAAGAGAGAGAGAAGAGTGAAACAAAGTATGGATACTGACAACAACCTACTGACCTGATGCTGAAGATAGGAGCTTAATGATTATTACTGATACCATGTACCACACAAGACAGATACATGAGAACCAAGAAAATGAGTGTGGGGTTTGATAGCCCAGATAATTCTGAAAATGACCCACTAGGAGAGAAAGATACAGAATCAGTGGTCATCAATTTTTAGCTTCCCAACTGTTACATGACATGACTCCCTGCCACAGCAGCCATTGGGATGCCAGTTGCAGTCTAGAAATATCTAGAGACCACAAGTCAGGAAATCTTTATTTTGAAACAGTGTATGCAGAACTGTTCCACCCATATGCATTAAGTGGACTGCAATATTCTGGAGAAAATGGAATTATAATATACTGTAGATGGACAATATCTAAAATCATGCATCCCACATCACTACTTTTAGAACTCATCACAGCCAGATTTAGCTTTTTTTGCAGCTTGGACACTTTTACAATTCCTTTAACAGGCATATTTCACATTTTAAAAGAAATCATAGCCAACAGTTGTCAGGCACAATCATATAACCACTACATCACGAAAATCATGTTAGTGAGGGTAAACCATTATACCAAGCACATTCCCACCAACAACTCTACATCTCCTAAAATCATAAGAAGCATGGTACAATCATATCTAGCAATCATTCAATACTTTTAGCTATAATCACCATAGTCAAACAAACTCTATATCATATCACTAATAACAGCAAACACTGTATAGTACATCTCTCACTATCACAAGCAAAGATATGAAGCACCAGTTATAACTTACAAAAATAATATTCACTATATCATTGATAATTGCTTTCAACTTAATTTAGGACAATATACCCAATAATATATTCAATTATTGTAGAATTATCACCCTAAACAATTTCTCTGGTAAATAGATTTTTCTGGTACCTCTGCAAAAGCTGAGGAACTCTATTGGCTAGATCATTGTTAATCTCAGGCATTTTAAACATTCCTGAAAGCACAGTGTATGAAGGTATAAGACATAGGGAGTTATTCAGTAAGGTGCGAATTCAACTGTCGAATTTGCAAACAGTGGATTCCCACAGCAAATCCGCTACAATTTCCCCATTGTAAAATCGCGACAATTTTCCCATAATAAAGTTGTGGCAATTTTCCCATACTAAAGTCGCAACTGCGACAATACTCTCATTATAAAGATGCGACTATGACAGTAGCAGCCTATTGTGACTGTCTTTATCTGGCGAATTAGCACCTATACGCAACAATTCGGACTTTGGTGAATAACCCCCATAGAGTACGATTAGAGTTTCTTTGTGCTATTACCTGATTTCTGGAACTGAAAGGCAAGAACTCCCACTCTTGGTAATTATATGCAGATAGAAGTCAATGGGAGTGATGGATCAGTACAAATAATATAGGCCATTTTTCTATTTTGCATAAACAAACACCAGCATTTAATTGCTACCACTTTTCCTATGGAAAGCAGCAGTTGCTAAATGCTCCAACCAGACGCAGTTATAAGTAGTCCAGATACAATGTGCAATACCTGAAAGTTGCCTTACCCCGTAGTTCAGTTAGCATGAATACAGCCTAGTATATAAAATGCAACACATACTGTCCATTATCCCAGTTACAGGGCAAATTGCCAATTAAAGTATAAATTTGCCAATTTCATAGCTGCCTATGTATGGTGCAAAGTACTCACTATCTAAGTTATAAGGGAAGTGCCCATTAGCCTTACAACACATTACAATGTTTAGTAGAGTACCCATTAGCCATATTGTAATACAATATACCCAGTAGATTGCAAAGTCACCGTCAACCATGTTGTGATGAAATTCTTCGGTATATTTCAAAGTTCCCATTAGAAATGTTACAGCACAAAATACCCATTAGCCCAGTTCAATATCAAAACTGCCTGGAAGTTTTTCTTTTAGAAGGAAGATGCAGGGTGCTTGTTTTAGAACACAGCTTGTTCTGTAGTATCAAATCTCAATAAAAAATTATATTTAAAATATATATATAGTTGTATCAACATTTCTTCATAACACGTATTGATTATAGTCATAGCAATAGAATATCTGTGAAAAATTGACAACTTTTCCTGGGGGGAGGAGAGAAATAAGTAGAAAAGGGAAGAGGAATGTATCTTTATCACATGCATAAGAATCTTAGGGTTTCCATTATAACCTAATACATGTTTGCATATTCATTGCTAGTTATATGAAGAGATATCATTTGGATTTGTCTTATATCGGTGTAGGGTAGGGTTACTATTATGAGTAGTTGTTTCGTTTCTATAATCTGGCAATCAGGTTATTTGTTGGAATTAGTATATGAAATAAAAGTTTATTTTTCTATGATTGATCCACGGTAAATGGAAAGAAAGAAAGCTCCTTCTGGTGGGCAAGCATTCTGCCATCCTTAAAAAAAATAATCGAAATGCTTTCATGACATCATCCATGAAGTTTATCCATGCTCAAGCACCTACCCAACAACGTGACTGCTATCACTGTGTACATGTAGTTCCCAGAAAAAGTCTTATTGTTACCTCTAGAGCAGGTCATATATGGCTGTGAAAAGTAACTTAGTTTCCCCCCCAAAAAAAAACACACTTGTTTATGGTCCTTGGTAAGTCAACCACTATCACAATCACTAGCAACAAATTTCCATATTTGCCATAGCCTTATGAACTACTAAATTTTCATGGTTCACTTGTATTCAATGGGAATTAGTACATTATAGTGCATAAACATGAGCGATTTGTCCCTTGCAATAAAGCTCAAAGCATGATGATATAGATGTAGCCGGGCTGATTACATCAAATTCTTTAAAGTTAATTTTGTCATTCGAACAAAGCATAGAGGTATTCCAGGGTGTTAACAGTAGTTTATCCATGAAGTTTATCCAAAGTCTTATCTTGAGCTATCTTAACTTATTCTGTTGGAATTCTGGAAAGTTATCATCAAATGACAGAGCCAGCCCAGCAATGTCTTTACACATTTTTTAAGAAATACTGGGCCAGTGATTGCTATGTATGGCACATCTATAACTACTTTAAAATACAAGCCTCTGCAGGATGCAATGATACAGATTAGAAGACTGCAAGTTAGGGTAGATATATATATGTACATACACTATGAAAATATTAAGCACCTTACCGACCAAATTGAATGTCATTACTAAATGTATATACTTTCTATATATCATTTATTTCACTATTATAAATCTGCAACTGCTATCTATTTATCTATTTATTTATTGTTTACTGATATTATACTCTTGTAACGACGCAACTGCAATTTCACTGATATGTATTTTATGTACTGTCCAGTGACAATAAACCTATCTAATCTAATCATATACATATATACATTCTATATATATTTATACATATATTTGAAGAATGAGGATAAATAAAACAAAAATGAGTTTTTTCACACTTGAGTGTAGGACCTGGTTTATCTCCATGGGCAATACAAAATGGAAGCCTGCTCTAAAGTGAGACATTTTATTCAACCCACCAGCGGCAACATTTTCCAACAATAAAGTATTACATAGAACTAAATCTCAGAGGATGGAGGCAGAATGTTGAGGGAATAAGAGAAATTATTTGAATGCCTATTACCTGCAAAAACTTTGCTACTTTCTATTGGCTATAAATACACTTAATAAAAAGATCATGTCCTACACTGTGCATCACTAGATTTACAACCCCATCATTTTCAGCTGATTCTCCATTACTGAGCTTCTCAGTAGAATATAAAAAACACCAATTTATCTAATAAAGCAAAAGCTTGCCTTGTGTACAGTATTTTCTGTTTTCTCCATTCCTAGGACCAACGTAAATCAGTGCAAATCAAACTACTGTATTTTCAAACCCCTATTTGTCATGGCTGTTTTGTACATCTTGCATTTTTTGGCAATATATACAGTATGTCACACGATCAAATTATAAAAAACCTGCAAAGATCTTGGTCAGAATTTAAAGGGACTATAACACCAACAAATGAAAATGGCATTTCTAGATTTATGCTTAGGGAACACTTTATGCAAATGAAAATTTGTTGTTGTTGTTTTTTTCTATTTAAAAATACATTTCCTTTGACTTTGAGTGTGAGGCCAGGGTTAATAATATACTGTATATTATGAAAACAGGGAAATTGTTTGGATATTTATAAAAAAATATATATAGCAGCCATACAATAATATAAAACAATGCAAATCAGGGCTTTGGCTTCAAAGAAAACTTTTTTTATAGCACTAGATAACAGAAATGTCAATTTATATTTCATACTTTTACTTTGTGTTACTGTACTGTAACAATCCACATGCCTGTCTAGGCAATTATTACTCACAATGAGCCACATTACTGTGATCAAACCAGAGACACTATGGTGCAAAATGATTCCCGTTGTTTCCCAGTTCAATGTTCTATTAACTTTTCCACAGTGTCTTTTTGTAAGAAGTGTAAAGCAATCACTTTGACCAAGAATTAATGAAGTCTTCTGTTGAAAAATGTCCTTTAGCCATACAACAACATAGGTCAGAGGATTTAGTCAATGTTTCTATCAGCATAAAGTGGCATTCTACTAAGGAAACCACACTCTTCTGCTGGAACCAATAAGATAAACAGGTCAGTGACTTGACTTTACTGTGTATAAACAGCATTGTATTGTGTGAAGTTACTATAAGTAACCTATAACTTTTTGCAGGCTACATTGATCTAAGGAAAATGTTTGATTTCGCTACTTTAAGAACAATTTGCTAAATTATTACATCTTTGCCATCACAAATGTAAGATCATAACAATATTATATACATGGACAATTTCATTGTAATACAATCTGCTCTTATTCTTCAACTCAAAGGGGCACTATAGTGCTGATATAACTGCACACATACATGTAAAACTCCTTTATACTAAGCCAATTGCTGACACAAATAGTTAAAAAAAGTTTAGGGAATAAATAATACTTGCATTTTGCCTTCCTTAATTAGTTTTCCATTTTCCTCCCCCTCCTCTTTCTGTTCTGCAAATCAGGCAACATGAGAAGAAAAATCTGCCTGACTGCTATTGGCTAAGCAGTGTGCTGACCTTTTGATTGCATAAATTAAGCTTGTTTACAGGAGATTACAGAGGGAAAGGGAACTTGTGCTCATGTGCTAAGTAGTAAGTAGGGTACCTTTTCATGGAAAACTGACCAGTACAGACAGGGTTGGCCCTTTCATTAGGTGATATAGGCAAATGCTAGGGGCGCCGTTTGTCCAGGGGGGCGCTTGCATGCATGTTTTAACAATACACGACACCTATCACCAGTGCCCCTCCTCCCACCTCGCCCCCCTCACCTAGGGCACCACATTGGTCAGGGCCGGCACTGAGTACAGACCACACACACATTTCCTGGTGAAGGAGTTTATCAGTGCTGCCTACTCAATCATTCTGCATCTCATGAAAAAAACTATTGGGGAGAAACACTTCTCACTAAGGTATAGTATTGCATATGTAAATATGTCATTTGACTATAGTTCCCCTTTAATGCTATCTGTCTGTTTGTTCTGTCATTCTGTTAAAAAAAACATGATGGCAATATAAAAGTGATTATTATTATACTTAACTATTATATCTAGCAGTGGTTTGACCTTGATGCTGAGGGCTTTGACCAAAATGTCAGGTCTAAGAATCTAAGGGCAAATTAAACAGATATTCTTTGTGTTCTACACTGATTAACAGCTGGTAGAGGCATTGCTGCCATCAGAGATCATACCTCCACCTCCAAAATAAATCTACTAATATGAACCCCAACTTGGCAAGTATAAAATAAAACCAACCATGATCCATGGTCACTTACAGACTTTAAGCTATGTGTCAGTTTCTGAAATATTTACAGTTCAGGATTATGCTCTGTACCACAGGCATGATTCTCCTAATCTGGATAGGCCTTTTACAGCAACATGACAAGGATTCTCACTGGTCTAATGATCTGGGCAAGTTCCTACATCATTGTCCTCTGCTTGTGGCACACAGAGACCTTCTCTGACATTGTCATTTCAGTGCTTAGAAGCAGATTCTTTTAATTACTCCAAGAAAAGTTAAATACCTCTGAAGTTCACTAAATTCTTCCCACCACTTCCCTATTTCTTTTTTATTATTATTTTTAGGACCTTCTTTTTCTAAATCAGATTTATTTGTTGCTCTGGACTTACCCAAAGTCATATAATGCCCTTGCCATTAGTTATAGATGTAAAGAACGAGATCAAATAAATGATTGAGTATATTATTAAGTATTGTTCTTCTTGCTGTTAATTTCTTTTTTTTCTCTAAGCTCAAGAAATTTGGGTCATGATGCTAGTAACATGTATCTGAATGACCACATTTTTATATAGTCAGTAAAGAGATATGTAGTGGTACACTCCAACTTACTATTTTAAAGGTGGTGCAAAAATTCTTGGATGTTGGGCAAGCATCACCATGTATTTCTATATGTAGCACCATAATGTGTGTGCACATTCTTATATATACATATTTTCATTCAGGTAATTAAATCTGCCTGACACTAGAGGGTGGGAGAGCTAAAGGAGAAGTGGCGATAAGCATCCCTGGGGATTTAAGGGGCCTATAAATAACTGCTACCTGTATATATTTTTATGAATGATTTTTATCTGTGGTATGGAACACCCCTGAGAGGAAAGTAACCGAATTTGCCAGCAACCTGGAGGCAATGATAATACCTGACTAATACAACTCTGCTTAACGTTTATCATGCAGCTGCCACTTTCTAGACAAATGTTCCCATTCTACAGATTTTATTGTTATAAAGCTTTGTGCTGTGAAAAGAGCACTTGTCTTTAATAAATATCTGTCCACTGTTAGGATGTATCACATGTATCGCAGTTAATGACACATCATATCTCTAATCAGCAGTGTACAATGGTTATCCATGGCCTTCATCACATCCAACTGTCCGTTCTTTGTTTCTGATTTAGAGGCCATGGAGTCAGTGGTAGTGACACATAATATATCACAAAAGAAATATCTGGCAAGTGTGTGTTATTCTTTTGCACTCTGTAACCTTGTTACTTTACTCCTTCAGTTTAATATATAGAGCCACTGCTCTTATGTATGTTTGGACCTCAGTGTAAAACTATTAATGGGATCCACAACAAGAAAATGTCCACATCTACAGAAAAGATGAGCCCAATCATAGAATGTCAATGGAGGTAGAGTTTGGTTCATAATGAACAACCACTCAGGGGAGTATGACACATACAACTATTTGCAGAGCTGGAATATGCATAAAGCTATAAAGCTTCTTAGGCTAGAATTAGTACGGGAACCAGCCACTGTCCTATGTGGTCAATGCAATCACCTGCCTTACATCCTTGTTTTCAGCTTGTATCATAAGGGACAATCCTATGGCTTTGCTCATTTTTCTTTTCTTACAGTTAGATTTGACTATCTGAGATATCATCTACATCTTTCCTAAGCAATAAGCAAGTCAAATAAGTGCATAAAGAATAAGTAAAAAGTATATCTTCCTCTCTCCAGCAGCATGGTTAATTGTATATATTGTTTGCCTGCCCTTAATCATAAAGTAGAACATGATTTTACTCATATACTTTTTCACTTAAATTATATATTTATATATTTAAGTACTTGTTTTTTTAGTAGGGTGGTTATTAATATAAATTGTATTCCATTTGACAATGCACCCCACTAATAAGGTTTTGCTTATGTTTCTTTGGCCTCTAACACACAGTCGTATCCTTGTTCTCCTACCTAACAATCCATTCCTTCAGATTAACATCTCATTTGCAGGCTCCACTGCTTCTCAGCTTTCCCTTTCATTTGAGGTTCCACAAGGATCAGTCCATGTTTGCCCTTGGTCTATTAATTAAAGTTGGACTTTAACTGATATACCCTTCTATTTAATATTACTAACTGCCTAACAGTCACCTTCTTCATGGACACTTTGAACCTCTGAAAAACTGAACTCTTAGTGCTCGCACCATCATCTATCATCCCTCTGCATCAATATCCATTTCCATTGAAAACATCACCATTTATAACAAACATTCACCATTTAGACTTTAATACTAATTTAGGTTCTACTAATGAAATAAACATTTGTAAATATACTGTATGTGTATTTTAAAAAATGTACCTTTAAACAGCGTTTCTCTCTGTCATCTTCCCTGTCAGGATGTCTTTTCTTTCCAGAGTGTCGGTGGGCGGGGCTAAATGACAATTGACATTATAGCTCGGCAAATCAGATACCTGCCAGATCATGATATAAGGGGTCTGACTGGAGGAGCTATAATGTCAATCATCATGTAGCCCTGCCTACCCAACACTTGGGAAAGGAAAAGCAGGCTGAAAGTTATGATGACAGAGAGAAACACTGTTTAAAGGTTCATTTTTTTAATACATACATATTTACAAAAATGTTTATTTCATTAGCACAACCTAAATTACTTTTAGTTTTGAGGTGACAGGTGCACTTTAAACTCTCGCTGAATGCACACTTTTAGCTTCCCCGATTCCTGAATTCTCTACCAGTACTTTACTTTCCTCTCTTACTTTCCTCTGTTTGCCTGCTCCAATATCTATAAAAGTTCACTGGGTGTAAGACTGCTTCTCTCACAAACTATAATTACAATTATACTACTGAATTGCACAAAAATAGCTGATTGGCAGGCCCAGTTAAGCATGTCATACCCCAATAATAATAAGGACCCCGTGGTGGGTGACTGAGTCATCTATATTTATATCTTTTTCCTCATCTTCCATCCTATTGATTAGATTGTAAGCTCTAGCGAGTAGATTCTTTAATCTTATTGTCTTATAGTTTGTTAATGTACTATCAGATTTTACCCTATTGTCCATTGCTCCAGAAAATAATGTCTCTGTATAAATAAAGGTTATTACATAGAATTGGCTTGATATTTAAAGACTGGATGGATGGCTATAATCAGCTACCAAAGATGGTCACATAAAAGAGAGAGAAAAGTATTATTTTCCTGATTTTAAAGGACTTGCAATATACTAGCACAGATAATCATTAGACACTTTTGTCAGCGCATGGATAAATTTACATCCCTTTAAATTATACACACCTGTTGAAGTGAGTAAAATCTGAACTTTATGTCATTGCTTAGTGTAGTAAAGACCTACTGAAAGCTTACCTTACCAAGGAATATTGATTGTGTATATGCCCTAAAGGATCACTGCTCTCGGTTACCTGCTTAACATTGCATTCAAGAATCTACTCTGTTAGGTTGGATTCATCCTGAAGCAAATAATAAGCATGTCTCATAGTTTCTTATCCTTATAGGCAGTCTTGTATGCTTATATTAAAGGGAGACAGACAGCATGTATTCATATATTTATATACTGTATATTTATAAAACACAAAACAGCTAAAATATATCGACTAACAATCAGTTTCACCGAATAAATAAATGTAATCTGCAGACTAAATTTTAGGTATAATTTTTAAAACTTTAGCTTATCAGCCCATAGTTACCACTATTACAACAGTGAAAATATGATTAGACAACAGAGCAAATGCACTTGTACTGTAGCATGTAACAAGCACAGTAAGTGGAAACTTCCAGCACTCTAGAAGCAGACCAACTAGTAGTCCTCCACGGTCTACAGACAAGATAGGGCATTCTGTTTTTTGAGGGAGATGGGGGCTGGGATTGGTGATGACATCTTGGTAGGGGTTGGGTTAGGCGGGCATTAAAGAGTCCTGTGTGAACACAGAATGTGGTGTCCTGATTTCACCTTGGCAATTTCCCAGTTGCCCCTCTCAAAAGCTGGCAACAATGATCCATATTCAATAAACCTGGGAGGGAAAAGGAGCAAAAAAGGCAGAAATATGGAACAAAACTTTATATTTTGTCACTACATGTTTGGGGCTACACAGGCCCTTTCTCAAATCTCATACCTTAGAAAGGACCTGAGTAGCCTCAAACCTCCAGGCAAAATTTGTTTGTAGTTCATGCCCCATACACACACAGGAAAGGGGGTTAAGGACATCAGGGCACATGAGGAGGCCTTCAGGGACCGTCAAGCACAAGCCTAAGACAAAAAATACATTTTGCGGCATATTTCTGCTTTTTTTTGCCCCTTTTTCACAGCCTGTCTTGTTGGAATACAGAATACTGCAGTGTTAGCGGGACACCTGGAAAAAGTGTGAGCTACGAAAATCCGATATAGCAAACCTTAAATCAGTTTAAATAGACAGCATAATCGGCTAGAATGGATGTGTCCTTTCTCAACCTTATAGACTATTATACTATCTTAATACAGACTTTTATGTATTGTGTTTCAAACTGTGTGAAGAGGCAGCAATGTCCACACACAGAGGGGTTTGTTATCAGTGCATACTCAAATAGGGTCAAACTGGCCCACCAGAGCACCAGAGCATCTTCCAGTGGGGGACCCAGGTCTGGTGCCAAACTGCATCTCTTTGTTTCAGTCCAACATGGTGCTTAAAACAAGCAATCTACTCCCTTTTGCCACCCACTTTAACAAGATATTCAAGAATCAACATTGTTAGAGTGAATTTAACCTAAAGCAAGTAAACATCCTGTCACAGGGTTGTTCATCTGTATGTGCAGCCCTGTTGTCTTATATTAATGTCAGATAAAAATATACTATTTGACAATAGAAGTAGTTCTGGTGAAAATGAGCATTGTAGCCTAAGGCCAGAGCCAAACTGGCTATTTTGTAGCTGAGCTGTTTTTAATTAGGATCATTATTGTTTATAGTGAAAAACAAAATAGACATGTGGCTTATCCCACAGGAAACAATGGATAGAATTTTTCCCAGCTCAGTTACAAAACAGCCAGTGTGGTCCGAACCTAATATGGGCTTTTATTAAAACTGTAATAACAAACTATGAGAACTCTAGTGTGTATAATCATTATAGCAGACATATCACCAGGTTTAGTAAAATCCAAGGAGATGCTTAAAAGGGATCTAAATATACATATAAAAATCCAGTAGATTGTAGTGGATCTTGTTGTAGAAGGTACGGTAAGTTAATACTTTTTTCACAAATACTTTGGATTATTTATTTTTTTATACATGCATTTAAGCCTTTATTTTACATGTTGCCATGTATTTTACTGCTGCCCTCATAGCCAAAAGCCTCACCTACATAAATCATTATTGTATTATTAAATCCTGAATTTTATATACAGTATATATATATATATATATATATATATATATATATATATATGTCTTTCTTATTGTGTTCATTCAATCTTGCTGTTTGGCAGAAAATATTAGTCACTGATTGGAAGAGCTTAGAAATATATTTTGTCAGACTGGCAGCAAGTTTGTTTTGGTTTCATAATGAGGTAGTTTGTTAGTGCTAATAAGCACAATAGAACAATATTTTTAAAAAAACACAAAAATATCCAATGCAATTAAGTGCATTTTTTATAAGTTCTCAATTTAAGGGCCTTATGTACAAATAGTCACATATAGCTATGAATTCCCATTTGATTGCCACTTCCCCATGTTCATTTATTCAGCAAACTTTGCAATGTGGTGAATACTCATCTTATTCTGGCGACTAAAATAGTCACAACCTTATGGAGCACTTCACATCACATTGTGCACAAGTACTTTGACTATTCAGCAAGTGACAGAGTCTGTCAAAAGAGCAAATTTGAGTAGGTGCCACAGAGTGGTGAACTGGGTAGGGTTGAGAGCTGGGCTCTGGAGTGACGTAAGGAGGCTTTTCAATCAAAAATAACATTAGCGACTGCTACTAAGTGGTAACATGAACTAGGGACAAGGTGACAGAAATAGATGTGTTATTCACTTATACTGTTAGGCATAAGGTGAGATAAAGCCATTGCACTTCACTGGGGGAATTCACATCAATTCACATGACTATCTCACTTGTATTCAACTGACTACAGCACACAACACACCCAACAGCATTTGTCACTTTCCACTCTTTTGACAAGTCTATTCGGTGATTCATGATTAAGGAGAAATGAATTTGCAACTATTTTGTCAATGCAACTCAAATTATAGCGAGGTGATGTGTTTCCCATTTAGATAAAAAGGCATAAAAGATCCACACCCCATTTATCTTTCAGTAAATGTTTTCTCCAAACTCAGCCCCTAACAAACTCCTGGGGGGGCACAACAATTCCATTCAATATATTTGTTTACCGTATTTGCCGGCGTATAAGACGACTGGGCGTATAAGACAACCCCCAACTTTTCCAGTTAAAATATAGAGTTTGGGATATAGTCGCGGTATAAGACTACCCCTCTTCCAATACAAATCCTGCTTGGATTGGTCAGCTCTCCCTTCCT
>WMED01006709.1:0-18230 GCA_019650415.1 Pipa parva
CATATAATGTTATGTAAAATAAGGTGGTTGATTGAGGTGACATGCACATTACACCGGTCAATGGATATGCCCTCCTCCCTGCTCACTTCACAAAAATCTTATTGGAGTAAAATAGTAGCATCTTCAGAATAAAAGTTAGAATTTGTTGTGAATATCAAAAGATGTACCAACATGAAATATAATAAATGATATACAAGGAAAAGAAATATAATATGTACTGTATGTGCAAATATGGGACAAATACTGTAAATAACGTCAGCACTCGCTTTACCCTTTATCATCGTTAGCACAGATTTCTAGCAATTGTATTATACAGATTGTGGGAAAATGAATTAGTCTATACACTGGCAGAGGAAGTAAGGAGCGTGGCGAAGCTGCAGACAAAGAGGTGCAATCTTAACAATAAAGTAAATATTCAGTATAACTGACTGTTTTCTTTCATTTTTTTAAAAATCTTAATAGAAAGAAAACAAGTGAATAACAAATAAAATCTAATACATTTCCTACAGAAGAAAAAAAGAAAATGTAAAAAATTCCCATGTTTTTTGTGAAAAGAGATGTACCAAACAAAGTTCTAACTATGTAAAGAGTAACAGTGAACTGGTAGGGAAGAGTATTGTTCCCAAACAGATGCCTTATATGTTTTATCAGTAGTAAATGACTGCCCCAGAGGTGGGATCAATATAAAAGTACAATAAAGAGAATAGGGGTCGAAATTTATTAAGCTCGGAAAAGCTGTTTCGGCTTTTCTGAGTTTAATCGGGAGAACTCTCTGAAATTTCTCGCGGTAAGAATCATGAGATTTATCTCGTGGGATCCTTGCTGTGAGAAACTTTTTTTATTGAATACAGTATATCTATGGAAAGCCATACAGTGTATGTTGTAAAATATCTATTTTTTTTTCTAGGTTTCAACTGTCTCAACCTTTTATAAGTAACCTCGGTAGTATATAGATATCTTCTAAAGAGCATTGTTTTTTTTCCCCCATTACCTATATATCTTTAGAAGAAGTAAGAGGCAAGATAAAACAAGCATAAGGAAAAGTGTAAGTTCTCCTATCAGAGAGTAAAAAAAATGTTATAATATGTCTATAATTCTCTAATACGCCTTTCCTGAGATGTAAGAATTTCTAAGGATACACAATCATTTCAGTCTTTAAGGTTATTATTGTATAATGGTATTTTGACCTCTTGGCTACATTTTAACCCATGTTTTTTAGATAAATAATTTATGACTTACGGCCAGTGGGTGGTAATCGAAACACAACATAAAAATGGTAGGAATAAGCCCAAAATATGTAGTGACATCTTCGGCTTCTGTTTGAAGTGCTCCTGTAGTCAATCACATGGCTCTGGGGCTTTTGACAACATACAATTATTTTCTTTCAAAATCACATTAAACTGCCAGAGATGTCAAATGTATGGCTTTCCAGGTGTTTAAGACTACAACTCCCAGCATCCTAGCCTCTGAATGGTTATAGGTCTGGTATCTTTTATGAATTAAAAAAAAGGTGTTGTTTAAATTCGTCATGTTCTTCAATCACTTTCTTCGCTGTCATTTCTCCGGATTGTATTTTTTTGAAGATATATAACCTATGCATTCTATGCTAAAGGTGCTTCATGTTCAAACATGTTTTCTAGTTTACAATCCAATTGTTCTGTAGTTTTACAATAATAAACATATAATATTTGTTTGAAACATATATTCAGCTGTAGGTGGGTTAATGGTGAGTTTTAAAGCAACTACATTTCATCTGATGGGATACAAGATCTGTGCCTTTACATGGATATGTACTTAATTTCATTACATTTAATTAGACATTAAGGGGGTTAGCAGATTCCCATAGCAAATCTGCAACAATTTTCCCATAGTAAAGTCGCGACTGCAACAATATTCTCATTATAAAGACGCGACAGTAGCAGCCTATTGACACTGTCTTTATCTGAAGAATTCGCAGCTATACGCAACAATTCGGACTTTAGTGAATAACCCCCTAAGGGTGAAATTTACTTAAAACCGAAAACGATTTTTGGGGGGTTTTTTGCCCATTTTTTCTGCCAAAAAACAGGCAAAAAAAGTTTTAAAAAAATTGCTTTCGACATAAGTAAATTTTAGTACATTACATCCAGGCATGGAAATTTCACATAGGCCTTGGCTTATCGTGATGGAATTCTATAACTTTCAAGCTTCTATGTGCTAACTAAGTGATCTGCCCTTTAACCCTCTAATCATCTAGGTTGATGCAGTGGCAGGTAGGTTACCAGGCAATTGGGTAGGTAAGTTTCAAGGGCAGTAAAAGAGGTACGTCAAGATTTTTGACATCTCTTGAACACTCAGACATCATAACATTTGCATTCATTCAACCTTGGACAGTCTCACTGTCCCACTGGAAGGTACTGAGAAATCTTTTCTAAGCACCCACCTCCCTGTGATATGATGAGTTATTGCAGTAATGTTAAAAAAAATGTAAAGAGGATATAACGTTAGATGGACATTTATGGTTTCTAAAATGGTTTAAAAAATAAAGGGGTATAGGTTGTATATGGGGATATGTTATGATGTCGGAGTATTCTAGAGACTTTAAACCCCTCTTTACCACTTGGTATGCCTTTTGGGCTCGTGTTGCTGAGCAAGTATTACATAATTATTGTTTATATTTAATCTGCACAAGAATATCTTCCAGGAATACACAGCCCTGTGTGATGTAGTAATAATAATTAATACTAACATTTGTTTCTCTCATTGTTTCCTGTGAATTTTCTTTTCAGTACTAGTTTGGAAAATCGTTTTGGTCTATTCAAGTAGAATAAAATGATCATTGCTGTATATAGGTCATGTTACCCTTTAATGAGTGTTATACTACCACAAGTTATTATTACATCAAAATTGACTCAAGATGATCTCATTGTGAAGCCTCAGAATGTGACTACACCTGCTTGGAACAATTACAGCAATAACAAGACATACAATTTTACAACTACACTTTATTTGTGGCCACACCCATAAACAACTGGCTAGGTAGGGCAATGTACCACATGGAGCTTTTAAGAAAGCTGTTCACATATGTCCTACTTTTGACCTACTGGCCATCCCCATATGGATCTCGGCAGTGACCCTAATTGTTGTTGGTATGGTGTGTGTCTGTGTTACTACACTAGTCCAAGCTAGGATAGAAACTACTAAGTTTCTCAACTTAACTTTATAATACCACTACTTAATGAATACGTATCCTCAGGGAAAGCCCTCTACAGAGATTGGAATTAGAAGGAACTAATACTTGTCTTGGAACAGGAGCTTCTTTATTCCACACGCTTCAAGAATTGACTTAGACTGGGGTAACAACAGCTTATTTTCAGCTAAGCCAGAAAAGTAGTCTCCCTTATTTCCTGTGGGATAATCCACACCGGCTATTGTCTTTTGCACCAATGATAATAATAAGTGAGCCTAATTTAAAAAAGCTCAGAAGAAAATCAGGTAGCGTAGCCCCCAGTTAATGCTCAAAAAGAGATTTAAAACTAGAAGAGAAATAAAAGGTTCATTAGGTCTATCCTTTTGCCTTTCTTGAAAAGAGTGCAGATTTATCTTATACCCGTCTCAAGTATACCTACGTTTAGATATTTTATATATTTTTTTGTGGATAGACTGATGTATTGCATACCCCAGGGCTTCCCTTGTCACTTGGCCCCTTTACTATTTATAAACAATTACTAGTTGAATCACTACTATGAGTTCTGTTTTAGAATAGGAATAAAAATGTATCATTGGGTATCACTGTCTATCATGCTGGATATCTTTGCATATAGAACTGTGGATATAATAGATAAAATCTAATATCTACAGTTGTTTGGGATAATGTTGTAACATAGTAAATATTCTCAGTACACATTTCTGTAGGAGGATGGCTTGCATTTATTAATAAAGATTGGAGATTTCTTTGTTGTGCGTTCTGTGTACATACTAATCCCCCCAATATTTTTTTTTTTTAAGAAATTGTGTTCAAGCCACTTTTCCATGAAATCAAAACCAGAGATTTATTTCAGCTCTGCAATATTTTTGGCTAAATTCCTGGAAACCTTGGAAGCATTTTTTTCCCATCTGGAGAATAATTTTAACTTTTTATGACTGCCTTGACAAAAATCACACAGATGGACTGGGCAGAAGAGATACCCTCGAAGTTGGCTGCCATGACTGAGGAGACCACCTTTTGCAAGAAACAGCTCTAAAAGTGAAGATCTAATTCATAAATAGATCTAAACATTGCATATGCAGGTTTATTTACAACCTGCAACTCTCATGACTTATGACTTTGCATAAATATATTTTTATTTTCCTTCAAGGTAAAATTTGTCACATGAATAGAGTTCTTCTTGTTGATTAGATTTAAAGCTGATCTCTACAAGTTAAACCAGGGGTCGGCAACCTATGGCTCTTGAGCCAGATATGGCTCATTTGATGTCCATATCTGGCTCTTTCAGTGTAGTGAGCGGTGCAAGCACTGCTCACTACAGTGTGCCGACAAGCGCTGCAGAGAGAAAACTCTCTCAGCGCTTCCAGGTTGCTAGCCAATCCGAAGCCACTGATGTCACTGGCTTCCGGGCTGCTAGCCAATCAGGAGCCGCTGACGTCAACAGAAGTCCTGATTGCTAGCCAATCCGGAGCCGCATGCGACGTCAGCAGCTCTGGATTCAAAGGGACTGAGGGAGCTGCACGTATATGGCTCCCTCAGCCCAAAAGATTACCAACCCCTTAGTTAAACTAAATAAATTTGCTACTTTTATATTTTAACTTAACCATATTTCCAATATGTAAATCACTATAATTTGTACCTGCATGTTACTTTGGACCAAAATCTAAGGACACCACCACACTTCAAACATAACTTCCTATCATAAAACAACCTTCTGTTATCTTCTTGACCCTGTGGCAATTGTGCACCAAGGCTCCTCCTCTCCTTAGCACTCAAACATCCAGATGTGCAACAGATGTTTAATGCTGGGGGCTGCAGAAGGTTCATAGCAGTCATGAAGAGAAATGATGAAGGTGGGGCCTGGCCCAGGAGATTATGGGAGTTGTAAACCACAGCTTAAAAAGGAACTATAGCCAGATTACATATTTACATACTGTATGCAGTACTATACCTTAATGAGAAGTATTTCTCCCCAGAAGTTGTTTCATGTGACACAGAATGATTGAGTAGGCAGCACTGATAAACTCCTGTACCAGGAAATATGTGTGTGATCTGTACTGTCCAGTTTTCCATGAAAAGGTACCCTTCCCCGGACATTTTTGCCCTACTTACTACTTAGCACATGTGCACAAGTCAGTTTTCCCTCTCCTGCTTTCCAAGCTTAATTTATGCGGCCAAAAGGTCATCACACTGCTGAACCAATAGTAGTCAGGCAGCTTTTTCTGCTCGTGCAGAGCAGAAAGAGGAGGGGGAGGAAAATGTCAGCTCTCAGGAAAACTAATTAAAGGAAACAAACAGCAAGTATTATTTCTTCCCTAAACATTTTTTAACTATTGGTGTCAGCAGTTGGCTTAGTATAAAGGAGTTTTATATGGATGTGTGCAGTTATATCAGCACTATAGTGCCCCTATAAACTAGCAGATTATATCTGCATTGCTTGGTTCTCAAATAGAAGAAAAATAGTAAACAATTATTATTTTAGGCAACTCCATTTTCCCTACCACTGGCTAATTCCAGAATGTCCAGGCTGCTATTAATATTGTATAGTAAACCACTTAATAAATAACAAGAAACTTTATTTGTAATGGTACAATTAATAACAATAAACCTGCATTACACTTAACAGCAGTTTTAATTCTGACTAATTGACTTAACAGAGTGGCATAATGCTCCTGTACAGGGGATTTATTTTCCATGTATCTGCATTGATGCATACCTCTCATTCCCACTTGGCTATCTAATAAAAATAGCCACAAATTTATAAATTCCTGACATTCAATGTTTTGCATAAATGCGGTGGGGGTAAAAATATTTACTGATAGTTCCGTGTGTTATATAATTTGCAGAATACTTTATAATATCATACATATTGTCATATATTAATTAGGTAATAATCCAATAATTGGTGGTTTGAGGATGAAACTAATGAAATTTACTAAACTCGAAAAAGCCGATTTTGGCTTTTCGAGTTTATTCCCTGTAAATCTCACTGTCTGATATATACCGATCGAAACTTTTAGATGGAAAAATAGCCAAATTACTAATGTAAAGTATGGCTACTTTCCATTTAAAAATTAGATGGAAAAGTTTCCATCGATAGAAATCGGTTGAAAGATATCAATCGATATTTAACAGACTAAACAGTGAGATGAACTCACAAAGGCAAAATCGGCCTTTTCAAGTTTAGTCAATCTCGCCCTAAAGGTGATATTCTTATATACCCGTATATCTCACCTTGTTGATTATTCCTCTTTGTAGGTGACTGCAGCTGCACTCCATGCATAAATGTATTACTACAGAAATAGACACCACCAGGGAAATAAATGACACATATGTAAAGGTATTGAATCATGCAAAGTAACTGCACATATAACATATGGAAACAATTACTGACTGTTTATCCTTTTATTCAAACATTTTCTCTCGTTGTGATTCCAGCGTGTATAACATGAATTCCAGATGTCGTTTTCTGTGATGTCACAACAAGCGCTATTATACAGGACTTGAAGCTGACATTCTCCATCACACACAGACTAAAAATGCGGGGCTGTTAAGTACATTAACACCTTTTTTTTTTTTTTAGATCATTTCTTTGTGGCTTTAGTTTAATTCTTTTTTTTTTTTTTCTTTACAAATGTTCAGCAACAAATTTGCATATTTCCCGGAATCTTAGAATCAAAAAAAAGAAAGAAAAACACCCAAGCAAGACATTACTAGCTATATGATTATTAGTCATTATTGCCTCAATTAGCAATGTAAAAGTGATCTGTGGATGTTCAGATGACCCTGCTAATGGATTTAAATGCTTTCAAATATTAATGGCATATATTCTTCTAAAGAGGAGTCCAAATCCACTTTTCCTGGAACAGCTACAGGCGGAGTATCTGGCAATGCTTGAGCATTATGTGGAAAAAGCTCATGGTTAATTAAATGAATACTTAGCATTACTTTATTCACTTTAGTGCCACAGAATTATTTCTCATTGATTTTTACATTTTGAAGTCCATGATTCAATTTACTTCAACAATTTGTGTGTTGTAATGTCAATAAAACAGAAAGGCTCAGAGCTGGAACACTGAGTAATGAAATACATTAAATATATAATGAGCGCTTGCATTTATACCACTCGTTGCATCTCTCTTATTTATTTATTTTTTTAGAGCTATGTGATGTCATGTTAATTTTTAAGATGAATCATTCTCCTTTTATTGCTTTTTTTTTTTTTGTACATGATTTATGATTATTGGAACAAAGTGCTTTTATCTTCTTTCAGTTTCCTAAATTATGAAGATCTCTATTAAAAAAAGATTGTACAGTTAAACTGCATTAGACCCATTTAGGTTCTGAATACCTTTTGGAATAGTTGAACCAGGCTCTCTAGGGGTTTGGACCCCAGTCGAAGCCGCCAATGATTTCCCAGTGGTACATTGCTACAGGAATGGGTGTCAATTTTTTGGCGTGATGTTACTGATTCATGAATAAACATTACATTGAATTTTAATAAACCCAGACTCTCAATCTTAGACTTAAAGTGTGTGCTGTATGAACTCAACTTTTTAAATATATATTGTAGGGAATCACTCGACTGCTGATGCAGTCTTTAGGGTTTAACACACTGTAAACAGCAAGTTTCTTTAAAGGGATAGCTTCAGGATAATGGGTTGCATAGTCAACTACTGCCAGGTTATGTTAGTGTCCCCTAGCAGACTTAATAAGGGGCCCCATCAGATCCATTACAATCATTTCAAAGGGTACCTCTATAATAGGCAATGGCACAAGAGGACTTCTAAAGTGAGGCATGGATGCAGTGAGCTGACACACTGGACATGACTTACATGTGGGCGAAATTTATCAAATGCGGTATTTTTACTGCACGATCGGAATTCCGATCAATTCCGTTCGCACGATTGGAATTTCGATCGATTCCCGATTGCACGATCAGAATTTCGATCAATTTCCAATCTAAATTCCGATCGTGCGATTGGAATTTCGATCGTGCGAACGGAATTTAACTTTGGGCGATTGTTTCGCCCTTAATAAATTTCGCCCACAGTATCTTCTAACCTCTTCATATAAACCTGCCCATTAAAACCTCTGTATGATTCTTTCTATGGCTTTCTCTGAACCAAGATGGCCACCTAAGGGGTGTGTGTGAGCTAGGTCCATAATCATCCATGTGACTGGGGCACTATCAACTTTTCTATCACTTCCCCGTGCACTTTATTAACATGGTATAACATATCCATTTCTACTGCAAAATGAGGAAACACTTTTTCAGCCCAAGGATCCTGAGGTACACCATTTACAACTTTTACATTTTCCCTTGCTATGGCCAGGTTTGGTTCTTGTTTATTAAAGTGAAAAATGAACTTAAAACACAGCCTTTCTTTGGCAAAACAAAAGTCAATTCAAAAATAGCAATTTTCACAGGAAAAAGTCCTTGGGTAAATATACAGTGAGTAACCGCACCCCATACAGATTTGGTTAACAAAAACAGAGTACCTTCCCTTCTCCTGGGTTGTTTCCTTGGGGTTTCACAGTGCTGCAAAGCCAAGTTGTTTAGCAGAGTCTTTAACCACTAGCCCCTGTTTCTCTCACTAGCATTTTCAGCCACAGGATCAACTTTTCAGACTTCCAACCCTAACCAACCCTAACTGGCTCTCCAAGCTGTCTTGGTATATTACACCCTATCAGACCATTATCACTATAAATATATATATATATATATATATATATATATATATATATATGGGGAGGGTCAGTCTTGACAATGCAAGGTAAGAACAATCATGCAAAGAATGACATTAAGTAAGGATCAGAAAAATTGTAAAATGTAAGTAAAAAAGGACGATGGACAGTGGCAAAAGAAATAGAAGGGGAGAAGGAAAGAAAGGAAGTATCAGTCATCACTGCAAACCATTGGCATATGACAAAAGTAGATATCACTGTAGCACACAAATTCTAGAGAATCGTAGAACATAGCTAATGTCATTTGCTAAAATGTCAGGGATGATTTCAGTAATTTCTGTTAGCCATAAATATATATATTTTGATTTGTATTGACAATTAATATGATGGATGGGCTTCTCAATTTTCAAAAATCTGATGCACCACAATGCATTGCATGACTGATAGATGGCATCCAACAGTTCCACCTCTATCTCCACTCCTTGGTTATTAAAAGATTTGTATGAGGCTACCTGCTTTTAAATTATATCCTTTTTGATGGCACCCTAATAGGAATTATGCACAACAGTAAAGATAAAAAAAGCCAATAACCTACAGACCACTGAGCCTGACATAATTAATGAACAAGTTAATTACTGGCAGGCTACAATATTGTACCTGTAGACCTCTATTACAGAAAGATGAGGATTGAGAAATAGGGAAGGAATCCATCATTAATAGAAGCTCCCTGGAAACAATATGACCAGATTTATCCAATTCTTATTTAGGTTCCGAAGTCGAATAATTAGCAATTTAACTGCCAAATTTTAGCCTTGGTTGGAAAATTCTAAATAAGTACATGCTATATTCAATTTTTTATTTATAAAAATTATCATTATACAGAAAAGCATTCCATTTAGGGCTATCATATATGACATCTATGATATAAATAGGAGTATATATATATATATATATATATATATATATATATATATATATATATACAGTATATATAAAAAAAATGTGAATTACCTCTCTAAACATACAACAGAGAAATTAATATCCAGAAAATAGAAAATAATTGTTCTGCTCTCCAAATAGATCAATAGCTTTGATTCCCAAGAATTTTTAAACACAGCCTGACCTCTGAATAAGATGGATCAAACCGTGCTCACTCAGTCACGTCTTTTGGTGATTCCATTTATAAAATTCAGTCCTTAAACTGAATTGTTATACTGTTTCTAAATCCCAAAAAAACTCTTCATCTTAAAACAAAAGAAAGAATATATTTGAACATTAGATCCCAGCTTGCTTCTAATGAGACAGTACTGGATTTCATCACTGATTTTTATGTATATATTTTATTTTATCCTTAATTAGTTATTCATGCTTAATATTTGTATTTATTGGCCTGTGTTTCAGCACATTGTTACAGCTCTTATTACCCTTCTATCAGTGTATCTAAGTCTTTCCCATTTAGATTGTAAGCTTTCTGGGGCAGGGACCTCCATCCTCTTGTGTCAACCACAACCTGGCACTTAAAGTGATTATCTTTGTGGTATTATACTTGTATTGTTTAACGGACTTTTCCCATGTCTGTATTATATTTGTATTGCTGAATTGTACAGTGCTGTTTTAAATTTGTGGCGCTTTATAAATAAAATTATACATACATACCAATACACCTGTAATATATAGTTACTAATTAACACTTCATCTTCGATAAAAAAAAGTATAGATTGTTAAGAGTTAGAGCAGCGGTTCTCAACCTGTGGGTCGCGACTCCGGCGGGGGTCGTGAACCACTGCTGAGCCCGGAAGCGCCCGCAGGAGCCTTCTTATAGGGGTTCCTGCGGGGTGACGTCGGCCCAAAACGTCACCATGTGACGCGCGTACATGATGACGTTTGCCCAAATGTCTTCACGTGATGCGTGTACGTGATGACGTTCTTGCAAAACGTCACGCCATGACGTGAGCACCTGGGGTCAAAAGGTTGAGAACCGCTGAGTTAGAGACAGCCGCAAAGGCTGTGATACACAAATACAGTGACCATTATATTTAAACCCAATAACAATGTAGAGTGCCTTAGGCTTTGGGTATACCTAGATGTAGTGAGCAAGATCCATCATATGTATTCTAAATATCAATTTACCATTGTGTAATAAGGATATGTTTGCATGGCAAATTTACAGGGGTAATTAATTTGGCAAAGACTTGTGATAATGGTGTCAGAGACAGAGTTAACTAGTGACTTGTAAAAATCTGATCCATTGAGTGCACCTGACAAAAGCTATTAAAAATCCCGGTCCTGATAGCTATTGTTACAGGATATATATAAGCACTTAAAGTACAGGCACTGGAGACTTCTGTGGTGCTCAGTGGATTATGGGTTCTTACACTGTACATAACATTAACAGAACACTTAATGTCTGGCAGCCCTTGGTTTTTCTAGCTTTTGGGAGGCATTATATTCATTAACTGTTTAAAAGAATAGTGACTGGTTTTACAGCTTTGGTATTATCTTTCCTCCGTTAATGTAATAAGCACTTATAGGAAGAGACAAGTTGTAATGTATGCAGTCTGTACATGTTGGCAGAACCTCATAGTCAATTAAGACAATGGAATTTTTGTTTGGTTTTCCTCTCCAACTATACATCACTTTAATAAACAATACCAACTGGGGAAAAGCTAAAAAGAACTTAATGAAGACTTTACAGTCCTTGAATTAAAAAAAAAACAGCTTTCTTAGCTTCAAGGCAGTTCTAATTCTATTAATGATTAATACTATTTTGCTAGATGGTTCCTAAAAGACTTTCAGTCGATAGATGAGAAGTTTTTTACCTGTAGAAACATTTTTCCATCTGATCCTCAAGCATACATTTTAATATTTTTTCTAAAGAACTGCATAAATGTCCCCCTCTGAAAAACACAACATTTAACTGGAGCTGAACCTCCTAACATTTGCTGTATTTCAGTGGCATCTTATGTCCTGATGGAAATGCTTTGTCTAATGGACCTTTGAAACTGTAATGGTAAAGTGGTAATGAATAATCTACTGACAATAATATTTAAAAGGGAAGGCTAAGACAATTTAGTAGGGATTGGGGTTTATGGAACCAAAGAGACCACTCCCTTGCAACCATGTAAAGCTACAAGTATCTTCTGTTTGAGTTTTTATCTGCCCTTTATCAGGTGTTCTCAGTTAGCAGTAAAGTATGAACCACTCTGGATCTTGTAAGACGTCTTTAACATCACATATGTGGCACTAGAATAATGCAACCATATCAGTAAACAGTTCTTTAAGTTCTGAGATTTCTTGACAATAAAAAGTCCAAAGCACATGTATATGTTTGTATGGGGGTGCAAACTAACTGGCACTAGCATTGAACTGAGGTTTAGAAATCTTAGTTCAACCACTGTAAACTATTATAAATAGACAATGATCATTAAAAAAAAAACCCACCATGTTAAACCTAAAAGAGATGCATTTGGGTTGTAGGCCCCCATAGAATTTTTCACATCTGTATCTTATCTCTGTCTCAGCTTGTTCAATCCTTCCTATTCCCTCTTACCCAACCTGCACTACTTTCTCAAGATTAGGGTTGTCCAAAGTATAGCCATGACCATCCCTAAAGCCAAGTTTTTTTAAAAACTGGACAAATTCACTCTCTGTAGAATAGACATATTCGTAGTATTGAGATAGAAGGAACTTTACAAGCTTGAACAAAGGTTTTTCAAAGGGTAATTAAACGTCATATCTTTTTTTGGAAATATATATGTTTCCTTTAATAAATAATTGAAAAGTAAAAGGTTTTTTTAAAATTATTTCTAAACCATAAAGTTATTTTGTAGTTTTTCTGCGTGTATGCGTGTGTTATTATCCATCTATTGCTACTTGTATTATTAAACATGGATATTACAGGGAATGTCGCAAATTTGTCTTTCCATCTATAACTGAATTCCCAGAAACTTTATTGCCTTTAGGGGGAGTTATTATTTTTATCTTAGTCTGCACAACTAATTATTCATAGAATTTATCAGGAACTGCAAGTCCCTAAGTCACTGAGTGTACAACTTATGCTGAATGCCAGAGGCACCAAGAAGATTTTGTGATTTGCCGGAGGCCACAATGATTTTATATAGGAGTCATGATAAGAATTAAATTCAGTATCAGAAACCGGTGCATTAATATTACGTTCCTGTTTAGTGTGGCAGTTCCAAACATCTTAACGTCTTTATACTGGATACAGAACATCTCAAACCATTACAATTAAAAAGAAAGGATCCAATTATACCAACCACATGAAAAGTAATGAATAATTCTGTGAAAGAGCTTTGATATTTCGCGTCATTGTTTATTTTAAAAGCTGTATGGTTTCATTTTCTTTTTTTAAATCATAAATCCATATTTTTTTTTTTAAACCCTTTTCCTAATGACTCTGCTGATGACCTTTTGTACCATAGTATAAATGGGCACAACCAGAATGCAAGGTCTTTTCTATATATATATTGCCGATCATTAACTTTTAGCCTTTTGAGACGATTACTGTTATAAATATATCTAGAATCTGATTCATAAACATGAAGTATTGTACTGTATGGGAGACATTAAGACATGTCACAAGACTATCAGAAAATGCACTTTTATTGAATTTTTCCAATTGAAAAGAAACCACTTTTCTCCAGTACTTCTAAGATTCATTTAATATTACCAATTACCATTGTTCTCAGGCACACATGAAGTTTTTATTAATACAAGTATCTGTTTCAGCATCTCTTGCAGAGAATATCTACTTCCACTCCTGAAACACTTTCCTGCATTTCCCATCAAAGTAGAACAAACGTACCACTTTTTTTTTCCATGTTCAGGCAGTTGGGCGTTGTTACATTTTGGACCTAAACCGCAGTGCAAATGGTTTGTACCTGATTGTCCTGGGTATTTAGTAAAACTGTTGTGCAGAGAATAGTCCCTAATTGTTCCCTATTTCTTTAACATTTTTCCAGTGCCCCTATTTCTTTAATTTTGCCATTCAGATTTAGGGAACCCCCACCCCAAAGACTTGTAAGGAATTTGTATTCTAAGGTAAGTCAGGTAATCACCTGAAACAAACATTACAATTGTCAACTATTTCCCATTAAAATTGGTTTGTTTTATATCCAGCTTGACGGTCAGTGTACGTTATGCATCAATATTATATGCGGCTAACAGAACACCGCCATGGGAAACTGTCTATTCTCAGAGCAATGTGCTCCATGTTTTGCAAATTAGAGAATCAACTAATTGGAAAACATATTCTGACTTTTCTGAAGCACGGATCTAATTGTCTTCTGACGATGGAACAGCAAGCCGAGCAAACAAATACACTGGAGGTGACCATCCTTTGCAACTGAACGAATATTTAATAAATTAATTAGGTGTTTTTCGCTCGTTTTCACCCATTTTTCACCATATTTTTTAAAAACTCATTTTAGTTTTTACTTAATTTATGTAAAGTTGAAAATATAAATTTATCGATATCAATAAATATCAATGCATTAATAACGCTAAAATTTACATTATTTTCAGTAGAGCACTTTAATAGTGATATCGCTGATTTTTCTACCAGGGACTTAGAAAAAAATATATTGCCCCCATCTCCATAGGGAATAATGGTTTCACCACCCTCAACCAGGCGAACACTTGTATTAGTGAAAAAAAGTATGAAAGGACTTAATTTATATATATTAACTCCTCCCCCGACAAAGAATCACCCCTAGACTAATGGGCATTTTAGTTCTCTTTTAACTAGGCTTATTATTGTCTATAGTGAAAAACAAAACACCTGTGTGGATTATCTCACAGGAAACAATGGATACTATTTTTCCAGCTCAGCTACTAAACAACCAGTGTGGCCCTGGCTCAACCGATCTTATTTCAGTGACAAAAAATATTATGCCTTATTCATTGCACTAGAGAAAAAATGCTATGCTATACATTATAGTATTAATTATACTTTATGCAACCTACATGGATGTCCACAGCTCAAAATGTAAGGGGTGCATGATATCATAATGTAACCATAATGTGACATCATGACATCGATGTCATGTGATGTATCAGGACCAATCAGAAACTCCGAATGTGCTGGGGAAGAACAGAGGGATGCATTAGAGGCCAGGATGACCCACAATGTGCTCCTCATGGTTAAGGAGAACCCTTGTACCCCCTCCCTGCAGATTCCCATGGCTGTATATACACTAGTAATATTTGGTACAGTTGCAATATTCAGTAAATAAGTTAAGAACTATATTTATTTTGCAAAAAAATGGCTTAGGTAGTCTTATTTATTAGGAGACTTATTTTTTGATATGTTACTTTAACTGATTCCCAAATTACTAATAAAATGTAATCTTCACTGATTTCTCAAAGATAAAGCCGACATGACTAGTTTGACCCATAACAGATTTAGTTAAATTGTGAATTATTCTGGCAAACATAAAATATCAATTCAACAAAAACAAGTCTTTGTTAAACACCAAAACGGCCTTAATTCACTGATCTCTATGTCAATCCTTTAAAATGAGGTCCCTAAACTGAATTAGTGTCACTTTCTAAACTGTAATATCGCATTTGAATTTACTCTTCTTCAATCATTAAATAGTTAAGTCAGAGCCAATAGCGCAAATATATTTTCTTCCCACAATGATAAAAACTGCCTAAATACACTGAATAAAAAGGCTGGTGCTGTCAGTTTATTGACATAGTATGGGATAGTACTTCCATCAATAACTTAATTTAATTATAACATTAAAGTCAATTGGCAATGACTGAGTTTCAACTTATTTAAAATCAGCTCGACTTGTGCAGTTGAGACTGGATAAAAGAAAGGAGTGAACGGTTAAAATCAATGAACAGAATTTTAGATTAATTAAGTGACATTAGTAACTACCAATATTGCTACCAAGCTAAGATCCAAATAAATTCATTTGCTCATCTTGTTTAGTAAATAAGAAAAAAAGATAACATAAGGGGAAGGAAAGTTAGGCCAGATCCAAACTGGCTGCTTCATAGCTAATCTAATTCTGATTAATCTTGTCTTTGTTGTGAAACAGTGACCTGTGTGGTTTATCCCATTGGAAACTAAGAGTACTATTTTTCCAGCCTGAGTATAAAGTAGCCAGTGCAACCATGACCTCAGCGACTAAGCAGTCTTTCATCTCAGCCCATGCAAATAGCCATTAACATGTTCATTATATAAATAAAAGTGTTGCTTCACCCATCTGTAATATCAGAGCCTTATTCTCTGCTTTCAACAATGCTCTTAACCACAAGAAGGTTTTATAATTACATATATACATAGCTAGTGAGGTTGAAAATAAGTCTATCAAAATGGTTTCAGTGGTGTTCCCGAGAAATGCATTTATCCCACTACACAGTAAGTAAGATACCAATTTAGGACTTATACGACTTGTGTTTTTTTCTCTGAGTGCAGGCGAAGTGGAAAATAGGATTCAGCTACTCCCAAGTGAACCTAGAAATTGCATCAATTAACTTCTCTTTAAGTTGAATGTGATTTCTCAGTGTGTGATTGCATAGATTTTTAATTTACACTGTTTTGGTTCAAAGTTGCAACATACCACAAATTTGTTCCAGCAGAGGGATTTGAAATGCATGCAATTGCAAACCTTAACACTGAATTAAACATTAGTAAATGCTATTTCAAGTTTGTACTACATCCAATTGCCATTGTATGCAATATTTTCCATTACATTAACACCAGAATGCATGGAACCAAAAAGGTACCTGCATTTATGCTTAATATTTATGTTTATTTATGGACTTGTGTTTCAACACATAGTCACAGCTCTTACTACCCATCTGTGTATGTAAGTCTTCCTCCCATTTAGATTGTTAGCTCTACGGGGCAGTGACCTCCAACCTCTTGTGTCCACCACAACCTGGCACTTAAAGTGAAGTATCCTTGTGATTTTATACTGTATTGTTTAATGCAATTTCCCACGTCTGTATTTTATTTTTATTCTGAACATTACAGCGCTGCGTATGAATATAAATAAAATTATACGTACATACATTTAATATATTCCATGGATCAAACATTTTTTTGTATCATTTTCATAATGACAACTTCCTTGCACTCCTCCTTTTAAAACCAATCAGTATTTAGCTCATAATGGCTTCATTTAAGGGAACATTTCATTAAGTTTCATTATTTTTCATTGGTAAAATGTATTAGTAAATAGTAGAGTTTATAGGTGCAAATTAAAAAAAATCCTAGAAGTGGCTTCCTTATAATCTGTCTTAACATTTTAATGTGTGAAAATTAGCATAAATATCTCATTAAAGCTTAATATTGTGACCACTTCATCCTTGAGTAAGTACAATGAAACAATGGTTAATGCTTCGTTTTCGAATATAAATATGTTTTTCCATTTGCTAGAAGTCACTCAGTGAATTGCACTTATAAATATTCATATCATTAATTGGTAAATGAAGTGGCTTTGTTGAAGGTTGTGAAGGTGTATAGATGAAATGGCTTTTACATGTTTAATGTACCTAGATTTCTATAAAAAGAGGCAATGCACAACCTAAAAGACATATTTTATGTCTTAGTGCATAGAGAGAAAAAAAGCTTAAGTTATTGTACATAAAAGAGTTGGTCAAACAAATATAGAAAATGTTTATTATAGTATCAGCATTTCAGTCCTCGAAATGGGGCTTTATCAAGATAAATGGCATGTTCTGAAAGTCAGTGGTTTGTAATGAAGGCATGTACTGTATGGGGAGTTTCCATTATCAGCCCGAGCTAATCAATAAAGGATCCATTCAGATCGTGGTTGGTTGCTCTGTGGATCTGATTGGTTGAGGATCCTTATTGTTTCTTGTGCGAGGATCTGTGACTGGTCACCCATTGTTTGCAGAAGTCCTGGCATGGGTTTATTTTAATCTCTGCATGTGTGGTAAAGTGCAGATTATAAAATAATTAAAAATACTGGCAGATTAACCTGAGTTTCTGTAGAAATGAATACACAATTGACGTAGATGTGATGCATGATTATTGATACACAGTTTTTTTGATTGCATTTTACACAGGGTGATTTACAGCTGTATGAAAAACTTTAAAGGGTATGAAAAGTTTGAATAAAACATTATTTATATATGACATGTATACATATAGAAAACCAACCTAAACATTAAAATCTAAAAATGTTCAGTAGTACTTGCCTTTTGTTTAAACAGTCCTGCTCCTACAGCCCTTATGTATACAGGCCAATAAGCCCCGCCTCCCGAGTGACATCACTCACAATTCTATCTACTGTATCTATCTATCGATCTATCTATCTATCTGTATCTATCTATCTGTATCTATCTGTATCTA
>WMED01006710.1:0-18229 GCA_019650415.1 Pipa parva
TCATGTGAAAATATGATATTTGTGTCATTCTCAAAACTTTTGGCCATGACTGTACTATTGGCTGAAACAGAAAGTGTCAAACTTTTAAATCCCATATTAAATTGACAGTCACTAGGGGCTGTGGCACAGGTCTTCTTACAGCACTGAGTGTGAATGTCCTAGAGGGAGGGGGCAAATCAAACAGTAAAAAGGATGCCTTGTCCTGTAAGAAAAGCCATGCAGGAGCTCAGCTCATAACATCTTAAAGTTAAATCAGATCTTCACACGCTGCTGGCGACTCTATGGTTTCCCAAATCACCCAATCCTTCTCAGAAACTCATTCCTCTCCAGCCGCGCTCCTAGTGAAGCTCCGCATCAGCACTGCCTAGAAGTCGCACGGAGAGTGTGCACGTGATCAAGGCGTCCTCCCTGGATGATATGCACACTCTCCCACGTCACTTATAGGAAATGCCAATGTGGAGCTTTACTAGGAGCGCGGCTGGAGAGGAATGCATTTCTGAGAAGGATTGGGTGATTTGGGAAACCATAGAGTCGCCGGCAGAGTGTGAAGATGGTGTCTGCAACACGGAAGTGCTGTACAGCACTTTACAGGTAAGAAATTATTCTTTTAATTGATAAGTTGTATTTAATAAAAGTTTGTAATTAGCATAAAAAAATAAAAGGTGTTTTTTTTTTTTTTGTATTTTAGCCATTATTTTCTGTGGAATAATCCACAGTCTATTAGTCTATTGCCACATAGGTAATGAGCTTGACTCATTAATGAGTTAGGCATCTGAAATTCATAGTGCACCATAATAATGTGGCTACTAAGTAGACAGTATTTCATTTTGACATATGGCAGGCAACCACATCAATACAAATGTTGATAAATAAGAACGTACATAATAACTAGCAGAAAATGAGAGAGACAGACCTGCTTAATTTGCCTTTAATGAAGAACACTGACGAAACAAACTGCTTGTAGGACTTTATTAAAATATTATAGAGAAATGATTAGGAGACATAAAGCTAATCTCTAACAAAATCATTTTCTAAGTACTACAAGTGAAAAAATTAAAGTATTTGCAGTCAAATGATAAAAAAAAAACAAGGAAAAAAAAAAACCAGAACACTTGTTTACAGACAGCTTTTCAATGTTTCACAGTTTTAGCTATCCAGCTGAAAAAAAGGCATATTGTTCATCGTCTACAAAAATATATATTTCTGACACTCCAAGTAATTTATAAAAAGCTGGTCAGCTGTGCATAACCTGTAACAAACCAACACAAGATTGACCACACAACACTGCACCTTTAGGACACAGGGCCACGTCTCAGTTCAGTCCATGCAGGGTTAATACAAGATCACCCATTGCACAGGGAAATGTACTCTCTAATATCCTCTCCATGCGGATTTTGGGATACCATCAATAACACTTACATACACTGGACAGTAACCCATATATTACTGTGTGTCCCTGTACAAATAATAATTAAAAAAAAACAAAAAAACCAGTGGAGGTGCAGAAGGGTAATATAATGGAGAAAGATGTTAGTCCAATAACGGAATCCCAGAAAAACAGGGAACATAATGGAATAGTGGCCTTTTTTTTCTCTTAAACTGAGCTACAAGCCAGGGTCAACTGATGTACATAATATACTATGGTACCCCCAACCCATAAACAATTTTTATTGGCAATTAACAAAATGATTCAATCCCAGTAAAATGGAAATACAGTTCATAGAAGAAGAAGAAAAAAATACGTTTCAAACTGAGGCACAAAAAAAGTCTTGCGTTGAGCTGATTTATGAAGCTGGTTTTAACAGTACAAAATAAGGCTCCTTTTAAAGGAGAGCGGATAAAATACGTCATTTCACAGGATGTGGACTTTTTTTTCTGTGTGCTGGATCACTGTCCGATTGGAAACCCATTACTCTGATGTTTTTGCTTCCACCCTAACACCCCAGTTAGAAGTGATTACATCCGCACTACCAAAATATGCAAAACCTTTCAGCTTTGGAGAGCTTTCCAACATTGTCCCCTACAATATGCCACTGGCCTTTAATATCAAGAAGAGGTTGGGGGAGTTTGAGCACTAGTCTAGCAATCTGAAATGTAGTCTCTTCCTATACATGTGGATAATTATGGAAAAATCTGCATTCTGGGTCCACAATTAACTTACAAAAACTTGATTATGCTTTACAAAACAGTTCAATGTAAGCTATACCCCACTTCATTTTTTTTTCTTTCTTTCCAGGGATGTTTAACCTGTAGCTATGGCACAACAACTATCATCATCCCAAGATTAGCTGAAAGGTGGTATCTTGGTGCTGTGCAACAACCACCAGGGATTTCAGGATGGACAGCGCTACTTAAAGTGCACCTGTCACCTCAAAACTCTAATACTAATTTATATTCTACTAATGAAATAAACATTTTTGTAAATATACATGTATTAAAAAAAAAAAAAAAAAAAGTACCTTTAAACAATGTTTTTCTCTGTCATCTTCCCTGTCAGCCCGACTTTTCTTTCCCGAGTCTGGTTGGGCGGGGCTAAATGATTGATATTATAGATCCTCCAATCAGATCATGATTTAAGGGATCTGATTGGAGGAGCTATAATGTCAATCATCATTTAGATCTGCCCAATTGACTCAAGAAAGAAAAGTCAGGCTGACAGGGAAGATGACAGAGAGAAAAGCTGTATAATGGTAGATTTTTATTAATACATTTATATTTACAAATGCTTTTATTACATTAGTACAACCTAAATTAGTATTAGTTTTGAGGTGACAGGTGCACTTTAACTGTGAGGTATGATGTAATATCTTATTAGGCAATATTAATATTTAATTTTTGTCCTTTTATACAAACAATCAAGTTTCTTATGACCTTTAGATGTGCCTACTGTATTGTTACTATGAACAATTTATCCAGTCAGACAGCTTAAGACAGAGCAATCAACTAACATGAGAAGGAATAGTTTATATATGCAATAAGTTATGTGTCCAAGCTCTGTGGTCGCAGGAAAAAAGTCAAACTGAATGTTTAAGCAAATAACTATGGCTAAAGTACAACCTGCTCTTATTTAATGCAAATCTTTTACACAAAAATGATTCCCACACAAAGGTCTTATTTACCTCCCCTGATATTTTCAGGTTTTTGCACATACATAAAGCATCAAAGACAAAAGTCCAATCAAAAGGTATCAGCAGCCTCTCTTTTCAAACAAAAAGCATTTTGCATCCACAGGCACAAGAAATTAAGAAACAGCACAATTATTTTCTAATCTAACATATTTATTCAAAATTATATTAGTTAATGCAACTATTAAATATACAGGTAGAGTTACAAGAGCTAGCTCATACAAAGGGCAATGTGCATTTGTCCCAGAACTATACTTGCAAATAATATGGGTTATTAAGACAAACCTTTAGTTATGTCATGTAAGTGTGGGTTCTTGTACTGAGCGGGTGTTAGGTCATATCGCACTAGTTGCAAATCTATTAATGGCATTTAGGAAAAAGACTTTTGTAAACTGTTTGACGCACACATTTGAACAGTGCTATGAAAACTGTTGCCGTGCTATGCTTAACTTTTTTTTTTGCCTTTGTATACACTGCTGTACCCGCTGGGTAATATAGAATGTTATTAAATGGATTTAATCTGTTTCAGTGCTGCAACATAATCATGTGAACAAAGTGCTCAATATAAAAATGTATAAAATATTCCTGCATATTTTATGCAAAACTGTTCCTTAAACCATGTTTAACTGAATGGTGGTCTAAAAGCGGTACTGGTAAATGCAAATAGTTAAGGACTTAATTCTACAGGATTAATTATGAAGTATCCAGATTGTATCTGATTACCACTTGTGATTTAATTATGATTTAAATTGATTATTGATCACTAAAGACCATTTAAAATTACTGCTTTACTGAACACTTGTCTGTGCCAGCGAATTAAAGGCAACAAAGAAATATGGTGAAGATACAAATATGTATATTTTAGGTTTTAACATTTAATGAATCTTTGGAAATAAACTGGGTGTTTTAATTATATAGCTGAAATAATTATGGAACATTTTGAACTGTGGTATTGCCCATACAGCTCTTTGAAGGGTGATTCTATAATGTTATGTATACATCTATTCTTGCTATTATGACTCTGTCTTTATTTTAACTGAAATTAAAGGACCACCCACACATTTTTTTGTTTGCATATTTTACTTATGGTACATCACCAATATTATCTCATTCTCAAAGGATACAAGGGCAGTGCATCTCTCTGTACATACTTGTATTTAGGTTTATTTAGGGAAAAAAACAGCAGATATAAACACTAACCTAAGCAATTGCCACACAAGACTACTTATGACTATTACATGCAAACGCATTCGGTTTTGCTGTACTTTACATTCCTGAGTTGTTTTTTTTATTGCTCCTAGCAATGAAAGGGGATCAATATTCACAAATGCCCTCTTCATATAAATAGATTACTACACCAAAACAAAGGACTGTAATAAAATACCAAGTTAATATTTAATATCACAAACCGAAACAGCAAATAAACATCTATATAAAAGTTCATTTTAAAGTTGGACATTCTTCTGCATATTTAAACAGAGCTTACCAAACAAGTATTCAGAAAGGGCTGCTAACACCAGAGAAATGCAAGTGACCTCTGAATTGGCATGGCAGTAATCGATATGCAGTATGTGTAATTAAAGTGTCATTGATTTATGTTGAATTCATGACTATGCATTTATGTTGTTCTTTTTGCTGGTTGCAACCACCTTTTATATATTGGGCTTTCTAGAACTTGTCATATGTATGTATTACTTACAGATCCATTATGAAAAATTTGCAATGGGATGAAGGTCTGCTTTTACTTAAGGGAGAGTAAACACTTCAGGCTGGCTGGCTGGCATGCGAAATGCCAGCCAGTCATACTTAGCCAAATACCCCCCATCATTACAGGCGAGGCACTTACCCTGCAGTCAAATAAGACCTTTATTTCAGAATGTAATGAAATACTACAGTGCTACTGTAAAGCTGCCTTGAACTTATCAGATGGGATAAAACAACAAGGATAGGGTTGGGCCTGGGCCCCAGAAGTGGCTGTAGATCTTTGTTTTATAACAAAACACTCATCAGGCTGGCTGGCATGGCTTGCCTCTCAAAATGGGGTTTATTTACTAAGCAAAGTGTGGTTGGTATTTACCATGCCAGCCAATCGGAGACTTTAGCTCCCCTTTTAACAGATAAAGTACAATGTAGAAATACCATTCCAATCCAAATGGGAATTTTCTGGTGTACTGGGCATTTAAATCATACACTCATAAGAAAGTGGGTTTTTGTGTACAGTTAAAGGGACACAGAGGCCTACAATGAACCTCTGATACTGGACAGTCCTTAAATTAGAAAGCCAATTTGAAAAGATCAGATTTTCCTGCGCCAGGAATCCCTGTTCTCATATCCAGAAAAGCTAGCAGGCTACCCTGAAAAACAATTTGTTTAACAGTGGCTTCCCCACATGTTCACACCAACATCGGGGGGGTGATCAATGTCTGAGAAGACAGAGGCACAATCCATAGAGCGCATCCTTAGCATCTCTATAGAAGTGACAGGCAAAGCTGCTACACAACATGGATTGATTTGAGAAAAAAAAAAGGTAGTTTGTAAGAAAAATTCAAATGCCAAATTGAAACAATTTATGTGAATAGTTAACAAAGCCCCCCCCCCCCCCCCCCCCCCCCCCAAACAGACACCAAGCAAAGTTACTGTGCCAGAAAACTCCTTATTACCTATCAGCATTATAGACAGCACAACAATAACTGGTATTAAACACTGCATTGCTATTTTTCATTGGTGGCCAAAGGATAGAGGAAGCATCATGGTCCCACGAGACACATTTTAAGTACAAATGTATTTCTGGGCTTTATAATGGGTTTACTGATCTGACAACATATATTCATGATTTTAACTTACAATGCTTCCCCAGTTACCATCCATGTTGGACAGTTAACATCTACAGAGTACCCACTAGGGGCCTTTGACAGATCTCATTTCTATGTACAAGTTTAAAGGAGACCTAAAGGAAAAAAAGTAGTATTAGAAAACTTATCTTATATAGAGATGATTCGTTACAGTCACAGCATGAACTGTACTGTAATTACCCGGCACCCGATGCTTACTACTACTGACAGAGAAGGCAGAGCGAAGCTCCTCTGACTTGGTTCACCGGCCTCACACATCATCATGGTCATTGCGGGGAGCATTCTCATTGGCCCCCACAATGAACATGATGACATTTAAACCATTTTTCACCAAGTGGGAGGAGCTTCACGCTGGCTTCTGTGTCAGCCTGAGCTATGAAGTAAGCATCGGTGCCGGGTAATTACAGCACAGGTCATGCTATGACTGTAATGATTCATCTCTATATAAAGGTACATTTTTTGATACTTTTTTCCCCTTTAGTTCTAGTTTAAATATGAAAAGAATCCTGTGGATGTTCACAATATTCATTATATATTTAAAAGCAACATATGAATAACCAACCCTAATCTACAAGATCAATTTTCCCTTATATTTTATCCTCCTTTCCAAGCTTATGAACAACAGTTTACAAATCTAGTTTGGTCCACAACTTTAAACAGTGACAACCAGAGAGAATATAAAACAACACAAAAGACAGGAGTGCTTGCTTATGGGCATCATTAAATGTAACACATTAGCCCAATTGTAAATCAGCGAGAGGTCCATTTCACAAGGTAATGGTTGGGGAACTTTACCTATTGTTACTTATGTTAGGCCAGAGGTCTATGTACTACAACAGACTGAGAACTGTTAAAATAAACATAAAGCACAGAACAAAAAATCGTTTACCATGCAATGCTACAATATTACATAAAAATTAAAAATGCAAGCACAGCTTTAATTATCATGGGAGGTCTGTTTTCTGCTTCCTTGCAAAGAAAATTAAGAGAGACACAAGCCTTTGAGTGTTTCTAGGTTTACTTTAATTTATTGCTGTGCTTAAAAAGTGTCAAAATTGAGTATTTGTGAATCTTTCTCTCATGTCATGCACACTGCCAGTCAAACCACCGCCTCCAAGCAAGCACCAGTGACACCAGCTTAAACTCCAAAGTGAAATTCAGAAATCCCATAGTTAAGTGAAATCCCATAGAAAATAAACGTGCATTTTGTTTTATAGCAACACTGCCAAAAACAGTCAAAAATTAAATACAAAGGGAGATTCCTCTTAAGGACTCAACTGCACTTAATCCCAACTAATAGTTCCAAGCCTGCAGCTTTGGTGAGACCACAGCACTACAACCTTATCTAGTTCACATACCTCTAACATGAGATTCTTAAAAAGAAAATTAAATTAGTCAACCATTAGAGACCTCAAGTTTTGCCTACCATTTAGAGCAGTGATGCCCAACCTGCGGCCCGCAATTCTGTGCTATCCGGCCCACGGCCCGAATTCTAAAATCTGAAATGTTGAACATAAGTGTGAATTTACCAGCAAAAGACAGTCGCAATAAACTGTTACTGTCCCAATCGCATCTTTATAATAAGAATATTGTCGCAGTCGCATTTTTACAATTAAAGTAAAAGCTGCGACAATTTTCCATAGTAAAGTTGTGACTGCAACAATATTCTAAAATTTGTTGCGATTTTAAAAGTCGTGACTTTGAAGCAGCCCATGACACGTGTCACAATTTTATATGGCCCCCAGGCCAAAAAAGGTTGAGCATCACTGATTTAGAGTATTACCTACTCTTAGTTTTCCCTAGGTGGTAAGTTACTTCTCATGAATATACCTGCATTAAAAAAATCTAAAGTGGTAACTCCAAGTTTATATTTAGCATGTAAGCAAATTTTCCTTTAAAAATTCAAACTATATTACAACTGTAACTGATCACAGACAGAAAAACATGGAGTTACACCTCCACACACTATTGTCTAACCCCTTGCACACAGGTATTAGTGTGCAAGTCTTTAGGATTTCGTTTATATAACCTTTTAAAATACAAAATTTCCACCATGATGTTCCCACTCTACACTAATCCAAAAACTACTGCACTTGCAATTTGTTTACAGTATAATATATGTATGAAAGCGCCTACCAACTAACAATTAAATTTATTAGACTTCTGGATTTTGTCACAAAATACCAAAGAATGAATATAAAATAAGTCAATCAAGTTCCAATTGTATGCATAACATATCAAATTAGACTGACTTGTGCAGGGAACACTATAAAAAAATAGCAGTTTCTTTGTTTCAGTGTATTAAATAAGCCACACAGACAGTGAGTCACTTACAGTCTAAGATGAAGTCTGTATATGTCATCTGTGGAGACATCAAAAAAAAAAAAAAAATCTTATTATATCCAACAGGAGAAGCTGTTTAAAAGTGAAGCATTTATGTCATCTTTTGAATAAGGCAAAGAAGCTGTGTGGTTATAGGGGACTTAAATCAACACATCTCTGCATTTCTTTGTACATTTTGTCATTGCTATCAAGAGTTAATGTTGTCTGTGTGCCATATGCTTTGGTTACCATCTTCTAATAACAGCTTTTAGAATTGATGAAAGTAAGTTTCCCATTCCAGTTTAAAGTGTAAAAACCCTGGATATTAAATTTAAATTAGAGAAACGTGTATAGATTCTGAATATAAGGGCCCATATATATCCGAAATCTGAAATTTGTCCTTTTAATCAGGCTGGTTAACTGTACATGACTTTGGGTTGGGTTATTCACTAAGGTGCGATTTCGACTGTCGAATTCTCAAATAGCAGATTCCCATAGCAAATCCGCGACTGTGACAATTTTCCCATTGTAAAGTCGCGACCATGACAAATTTCCATAGTAAAAGCGTGACTGCAACAGTAGCAGTCTACTGAAACTGTTTAGCTGGCAAATTCACACCTATACGTAATTATTCGGACTTCAGTGAATAACCCCCCTCAGTCTATACATTTGAAAATATGTATGTGTTTTCCTCTTATACTTTAGAATTTAGATGCCAAACTATCAGTTAGTGTATCTATGATACAAGTCTTGCAAATACAATCCAAGTTGTGGCTCAAAATAAAACAAACAGCAGTTTCTATACACTTCTATTTTTTGCCTTTCCTCTTAAACCTTATTATTGCACAGAGGATCATCAATCTTTATAACTGTATTACTGATACAAAATGAAAGATGTGGCTAACCATTTTCATTTTGAAACAGGTAGTCTCCATATTTGCCATTCTATTTATCATTTGTTTGTTTCCTGTTAAGACAATAAAATGTCTGAAATCACTCAATATTGATTTATACCCAGTACTGAAGCAGTAACATTTAAATTACATTTACGACAACCAGTCCAACAGATAAATGATACAAAAAGTAGCTCTGTTAGCTAACTGCATAGAAATATTACATTGCTCTGGTCCTAACAATACCAATAGAAAAGCTTATTACCTTGTTATAAAGTCTTGCAGCAATGAAGTGTAGGGCATGTAAAAGGATACTAATTTTTCTTTTAAAATAAGCTCTCTTGAAATTAATTCCTGGGTACTAAGGTTACAAACATCTACTTAAATAATCATATTCTAGCAATATACTACAGTATTTCAGGCTACTATTGGCCGACTACGTACTAGTGGATCTAGGGGGTTATTCACTAAGGTGCGAATTCGACTCTCGAATTCTCAAACAGCGGATTCCCATAGCAAATCTGCTACAATTTCCCCATTGTAAAGTCCCAACAATTTTTTTAATGTTAAGATTGTGACAATTTTCCCATAATAAAGTCGCGACTGCAACAATATTCTCATTATAAAAACATGCCTGCGACAGTAGCAGAGTATTGCAACTGTCTTTATCTGGCGAATTCGCACCTATACGCAACAATTCGGACTTTAGTGAATAACCGCCCTAATGTTAAAGGGCACAGATGTGCAGTAGATGAAGCTCAAGATATTTTGGCTTAACCTTGCTTGATAGCAGACAGTCAATGGGACATTTTTGTTCACCATCTATATACTATCTCTCCACAACTGCTAAATCACACCTAAAAGGATGAGGTAAGCAAACCACTATTATGTCCTTTTAAAATGGCTCCAATATGTCATACTGAATCATTTTTATTGGGGTCTACTATAGAACAAGCTTGCTTGTAAGCCTGTATAAGGAAACCTATACACATTATTAAGAAATTTGTATTAATACAATTTTGTGTTACTGATAACACAGGCTTAAGTTCACTATAAAAATAAATGTGGTTTACGCTATCTGCTTGTTTGGTTCACTAACACTAGTCTCTCCAGGTTTGCATAAAAAAACACTCTTGCCAAGTTCAGATGAAAAACAGCACAAATTAGGTCACACTTTGGACATGATCAAGGTATGTAAATGTTTACATACTCCTCTCACCACAGGGTCTTTCAAAAGAAATGCTAAAACTATTGTGTTTTTTTTTAGTGTTCTCCCTTGGTACTAGTCACGTGACAACCTTTACTTAAATATATAAAAAATATATATATTGTTTTTACAGGATTGTATATGGAGAAGTCTGCAGATCTATCCAGGGCAAGGGTAGAGTTACGTGTGTCAGTCTACACTTTAAGTGTAATCACTTTTAATGCGATCTGGTACAATCAATATGACATTATAATGTATTTCTCCCAAATCATTTCTTTTCTCTTTTATAAAAAATTTTGAAAAAGGCCAGATGATAGTAATGTAATCAATGGGCTTAAGTACATTCTGGACAAGTAAACAGCTGTTACCGGTAAAATTTGGTGATGCCTCAGCTCCCTGAGACAACTGGGCATGTGTTGATTAGTACAGGGATGTCTCAGGATTCTGCGATTTATAGACCTGTAAAGGCAGGACAACCAGCAGCTAGACATCCATGAACTAGAGGAAGCGGGTTAGACCAGCCAACCCAGCACACAGAAAAAGGACAACCCACCCGTATTGTATTTTAATACAAACTAAAATAGATTAAAAAATATATCTGTTGAAAGGCAATATTTAAAGGTTTCCAGACACTGATAAGAACATTCTCCTTTATGGTTTTAGGAGAGATGATGCACCTCAGGGCCTGCAGCCAGATTCCATTCTTCACCAAGGTAAAGCTGCTGAAAGAAAAACAAAACCAGACCTGGATTCCTGCTCTGTCCCTCAAGACAAGAGGGGATGGCATAGATATGGGAGTGGTGGTTTGGGGGGGAAAAAAAAGGTAAAAGGGAGGAGGGGGAGAAAATACAAAAAAAAAAAAGGCAGAGTGCAGTATCTTTTCGCTACTGATCAGTAGGTATGTCTCTGTCTGGGTCAGGTTTGCTGGTCTGTCCAGGAGAGGGAGTATGGGAGACTGAAGGTATTAGTGGATGTGATGTGGCAACCAGCCCTTCCATTGCAGTTGGGTGTCCAGGGGGAGGTACGGCCACAACACCTGGGGGGTACCTGTATAAAATAAAATTACAAAGGTGAAGACTTTAAAAAGGCACACATTACTTATCATAGAGTCTTATGGCTTGTTGTTCTCAAGCTAATCTCAGTTATTTAAAATAAAAGGATTCTGTAAAACTGTTTTGGACACCTAAGATCATTTAGAGATCTAGTAGCAACTGAAAGGTTCACATGTGAAATGAGCTCTTCAGCTTCTACTACACACAGTTTGTACCATATATTGGCATTTAAAATGCCTAAACCAAGTACAATTTCTAGAGTGTCTAGTCATCTGCTGTACACAAGACTAATTGGTATAATTAGCATCCAAACTCCTCCCACTGTGGCCCTTCTTGTGGTAAATCTCAGCCAAAAGATCAGATTGCTACACAGGCTAGAAGGGACCGCCCTCTGGCAGGAAAACTAGCAGTGTGGTAATTTTACTTTCTTTAAAAACGACTAAACTCCGCATGCATTAAATTGGGAGTAGCTGGGGATACACTTCATCAGAATCTTGTAATTATATTAAAGCTTCCTTCTTCCTCAGCACTTTCAACATAGTTAGAAAAGATGTGGACAAATAAAAGGCACTAACTGGTTATACGAGACCCTAAACACGAAAGCATGGGTGTAAAAGGGGAACAAAACTGTATTTTTATCCAAAACTCCTGTAATAGAATTTGGTTACTATCATTTCACAATAAGCATGCAATACCTAACACTGGCCAGTAAGTAGATATCATGATGACGTTTTGCAAAAGAAGAGCCTAAGTAAAAAAAAAAAAAAAATCTGAGTTTTAAATCAGATCGTTCTTACCTGTAGTTTCCTGCTCCATTCAGCTCTGGATGAACAGCAGCCTCCTGCATCCCTGACCACTGTGCAGCTGCTAGCAAATATTCCTTATTTACACAGTTTCTTAGAGCATCTGGAATTGGTCCTGTACAAACATCAGTTTACAGATTTAGTTCAAGTCTGAAACAGCATTTTTTGCTTGGTAAAAATCAAACACTGTGCGGACGTGCACACCAGTATGTTCTAAAGTTTTACACTGTGCAGAAGTGCACACCAGTATGTTCTCAAGTGTTACACTGTGCAGAAGTGCACACCAGTATGTTCTCAAGTGTTACACTGTGCGTAAGTGCACACCAGTATGTTCTCAAGTGTTACACTGTGCGTAAGTGCACACCAGTATGTTCTCAAGTGTTACACTGTGCGGAAGTGCACACCAGTATGTTCTCAAGTGTTACACTGTGCGGAAGTGCACACCAGTATGTTCTCAAGTGTTACACTGTGCGGAAGTGCACACCAGTATGTTATAAAGTGGTGCAAGATTCTGAGAGGCTGGGCACATATAACAAAAACTGGCAACAAAGTAGAGGAATACAATCTGCACACACATGCAGGAAGATATAGAAGCTTATTTAATTAAACCATCAGCACTGGTTCACAAACAGCAACGTTTCGGGGGGTACAAAACAATGAGTGGATTGTAGCCCTCAAAACGTTGCTGTTTGTTAACCTGCACTAATGGTTTAATTAAATAAGGTTCTATATCTTCCTGCGTGTGTGTGTAGATTCTATTCCTCTACTTTGTTGGGAAAAACAGAGTAATATAGAACATGTTACATCATTTGAAGATGTTAAAAGACCATTCAAAGCTTTTACACTATACGCTTGTAAAGAAAGCCAGTAATGCCTTCGCTCATCACCTGCAATAGCCCTACGGATTTCCTTAGCTGCCTCTTCTCTTGACTCAATTGAAGCATGTTCACTGTACCAGGCAGTATGGGGAGTGCAGATGAGATTGGGAGCATCTTTCAAGGGTCCCTGAGAAAAACTAGATAACAAAAGGAGGTTTTAGCAGCAAGTCATTAAAAGGGAAAAAAACAAATGCAGGTTCTATTTTAATGGACTATACCAAGGATCTCAAACATGGTTGGGTAAATGGGCCACAAATAGAAAAAATTTAAGTTGATGGTCCTCATTCAATATGCTCTGTTTCCCCGAATATAATATATTCGACGAAAATAAGACCTAGTGCAATTTTTTCCAAGCTTAGAAATATAAGGCCTCCCCTGAAAGTAAGACCTAGCTGCAGTAAAGTAGGAGAAATATACCGTATCAGTACCGTGTCTCCATGAAAAAAAGACCTAGTGCATCTTTAGGAGCAACACTTAATATAAACCCCTGTCTTATTTTTGTGGAAACACGGTACTTTGCCACTGAATACCACTTACCAGTGCACAGAGCTTGCACACGAGGTAAGGAACCAGCCCGAGGGAAAAGCATGCCCACCACTGCAGGTTCTGCAGGGACTCAATCTATTTCACTGGCAGGCATGTTTCTCCCTCAGACTGCTCTCCCAAGGACATCTCTGAAAAACTGGTGCCCCATGGGCTACAGATGACAGACTTGGGGGATGCATGTTTTCAGACTTCTGGACTATACCAAAATGCCCTTTTATACCTAAAGGGTTCCGATTCATGAACATCTAAAGCAGCTCCACGTATGCGTCCATCTTTTAAAGCCTGGGCCAAAGCTTTCTCATCAACCAGTCCCCCGCGTGCTGTATTCACCAAGAAACAGCCTTGGCGCATCTAAAATTGAGAAAAAGAATGAGCTAAAGAAAATCTGCATCAATAAAAAATTGTTACATTTTAAGAATGTTAAATGAAAATGGTTCCCTTTCTCAAGATAAAGTATTGGGCAGACAAAGTGGAGTAAAATAAGAAAAAGGTCTGTTCTGTAAATGAAATCTATTTCTTATTTTATTTACACTGCAAGACTAGAATTATTGTGTGGAAAAGACAAAACTAACTCATGTCGTCATTATCAACAGACAAACCATGCCTCCCCAAAAATGAACTTTGCTTATACAATAATGTGAAATCTCCCTCCTCATGAAAGAGAAATCCAGAAAGAAAACAGCAAATGCTAAATAGGTTTCCTCATAGGAAGGAACCAAGCAAAATAAACTCTGTCAGGCATTACTTTTTAGAGATTCAAACTCTAAACAATAGCTAAAGATCAATGACCATTTGCCAATGAACATTTAAAGTACACCTGTCACCTCAAAACTAATACTAATTTAGGTTGTACTAATGAAATAAATGTTTTGTAAATATAAATGTATTAATAAAAATGTACCTTTATACAGCGTTTCTCTCTGTCATCTTCCCTGTCAGCCTGACTTTTCTTTCCTGGGTCAGATGGGCGGGGCGAAATGATGAATGACATTATAGCTCCTTCAATAAGATCCCTTAAATCACGATCTAGCAGGGATCTGATTGGAGGAACTATAATGTCAATCACCGTCACCTGACCCAGGAAAGAAAAAGCAGGCTGACAGTAAAGATGACAGAGACAAATGCTGTATAAAGGTACATTTTTATTAATACATATATATTTACAAAACATTTATTTCATTAGTAGAATCTAAATTAGTATTATTGTTTTGAGGTGACAGATGCATTTTAATATTCCATGTAACTGAGCAAAATGAAGTAAACTAAATGAGATACAAAAAATGATTAAGGATACTATCAGGATTAACAGAAAGTAATGTGGTCAGAATAGCATTTTGTAATGCAGCACTTTTACTGCTAGTAAAAGCACAGAATTACAATGCTACACAGGCTCCTACCTTGTAATGGGAAGGGTCAGCAAGTGACCATAAATTCCTCACTGAATTCTTCATGCAACAATCTTGCAACTTTCAGCGAGGAATTTATGCAGCGTGGTTGAATGACAGCACTTCCCTTTGTAATGCACAGGCCAGCAAAAATAAGTATAATGCGGCATTTCTACTAAAAAAATGCATGTCCACATACTCTATAAACCTATCATATTCTAAACAACCTCACAGAATGAGTAGAGAGCAGCAAGCTCATTTCTGCTCCAGAAGGAATGAGACTCTTAGAGTATGGACATACCAAGTTACTTGTTACAAGTTACCAAGTTATGTGTTACTCTAACTTATCTTGAAAATTCTTTGAAAAAAAAAAAGCTCTATGGATTTCTCTTCTACGTAGAATAAAGGGTGAGGAGAGTGGAATAGTAAAAGAGAGTGAATTATCTCTATCCAACATGATGTGTGGAAATGTGTTCATTCAGCTGTACACAACAAGGCTTGGAAACAGTCATGGCAAAAATTAATATCACGCTTAATTGTCAGAAAGGATATTAACCCTTGCACATAAGGGTGGCTGACCCATGCAGACACACGTACGTACAGAAATATACATGAGATGCTAAACTGTGTAAAATAGTTAATACAAAGGAAGAGAGCATTTTATTACAGATGGATCTAGATACGTTGCAGGTTTGGACAGGAAAGTTTCAAATGAGGTTTAACACTGATAAATGTAAGGTTATGCATATGGGAAGGGAAAATGCATGTCTAGATTATTTTCTACTGGAAAAGGATTTAGTAATTCTGGTTGACAACAAACTTAACAGTAGCAACCAGCGCCAAGCAGCAGCTGCCAAAGCAAACAGGATCATGTGGTGCATCAAAAAAGGCATAGATGCACATGATGAGAGCATAATTATACCTCTTTCCAAAGCACTGGTCAGACCACACATGGAATACTGTGTGCAGTTTTAGGCACCAGTGCACAAGAAAGATGTGGTTGAGCTTGAGCGGGTTCAAAGGCGGCGACTAAAGTAATTAAAGAATGAACAATATTCAGTACCAAGAAAGATCAAAACTGGACTTCTTTAGTCTAGAAAAAAAAGATTAAGGGGTAACCCAATAACCATGTATAAAAACATATTAGAGGTCAATACAGAGATCCCTCCCACAATCTATTTATACCAAGAACTGTAGGTATAACAAAGGGGCATCCTCTACGTTTAGAGGAAATAAAGTTTCTGCATCTACAGTACATAGAAGGGGATTTTTTACTGTAAGAACAGTGAGGTTATGGAACTCTCTGCCTGAAGAAGTTGTTATGGTTAAATCCATTAAAGAGTTCAAAACTGGTTTGGATGCTTTCCTTCAGTGTAAGAACATTACAAGTTATGGGCAATGGATAGTTGAAGGTGGGATCTTGATACAGGGAATTACTCTGTCATATTTTAGTCAGTAAGGATTTTTTTACAATAATATGACAATAATTAGCTCTTGCCTCATGGGTTTTTGTCTTCCTCTGGATTAACATTGCAGGATAATAAGCTGAACTGGATGAACTTGTTTCTTTTCGAGCCTTATAAATTATGTTACTATGTTAAATGATGACTGAACCACACAATGCAAACTAATATAAACCGAGCTGAGAAAAGATGGCAGATAAGAAAAGTGGCCCAAGTCCCTAATAAGTCTCCATTAATTGTAACCACATTAGGAAGAGACATGAGGTAGACCATGAACATCATCATAACATATTAAACGAAGAAACTAAAAATATGACTAAAAGTGTAAAATGCTCAACAAACCCCACAGTTTCAATGGTATGAAACGGAGGGGAAAAATGGTGCTTAATTTGACCTTTATTACTGTGAATATGCTTCCAGTTCATTGGCCTGAATGAGCGGAGTGCAGCTAGCAGTGAATAGAAAAAAAAAAGACATTATTACGATACAAGTCTTATGCTCTTACCTGTTTTATAGTGAAATCATTGATGAGGTGATGGTTATGCTCATTCAAACTGCAGTGAAGGGTTATGCAGTCACTGTGCATTAGCAGCTCCTGGAGAGTTGCCATCCTCTGCAAACCCAGAGAGCGCTCAACCCCATCAGGCAAATAAGGATCATAAAAGATCACTGTGAAACCAAATGCCTTAGCACGCAGAGCAACAGCCTGCCCCACACGACCTGGTAAAAAGAATAAATAAATACATTTACACAGTTTAAGATGCAACTGAGTGGAAATAAGGATGAAGGGAACAGGGAATGTTCTGGAAAAAGCGCAAATAAACATAGTGCAACCTATATTGTGATTAATAAAGCTAAAAAAGCCCAAACGTGCCAATATAAGAGGTGTGTGTAGTGAAAAAATTATATAAACACCACGTGGTATTAATCTGGATGGACTCTCACCAGATAATAGAATAAAACAAACGTTGTATAAATGCCAGCATATCACAATGTCACTCAGACAACTTCAATAGGAGAGCAGCAACTCACAGCGATCCAATGTATAGAGAGAAAGAGAAAAACTCCATATAGAGTAGTAAAGTTTTTATTATATATGGATTAAAAAAAGTTAAGAGATGCACTCACGTGGTACTCTCTTGATAAAAAGCATGTATACATCCAAATTGGAAAACGACTTCAATGGTCACAGGTATTCTCCTTCATAAAGACACTATGATTTAACAGCAGAATTTTGCAGTCATCTCTGGTCATAAATGTACCGGGTACCTGTATAACAGTGTTGTGTTGTCTCCTCCCTTGTTCGCTCAATGCGTTTCGCCAACTGTGGCTTTTTCAAGAGCTTAGAATCAGGTATTAATGAATGTGAAATAAAATAAGTAATGGCGCCGCTATTTAAAGATCGTGAACCGGAAATGACGTCATACGCGTCACTTCCGGTTATGTGCACTGTATATGTTCCACTGAAGCCAGAATGTAACTAGTGAATTGCCAGTCCTGACATACTTCCGGTATTGGTTGGAAATAAAAACCGGAAGTGTCCATATTGGTTGGCATAAAGCGTTCATAATGCTGTATTCAAATGCATTGTGTGTAGTGAAAAGAACTAACATGAGAACTCTATTCTGCCTACCTCTAAAGTACTTATATTGGCACGTTTGGGCTTTTTTAGTTTTATTAATTAAAATACAGGTTGCACTATG
>WMED01006711.1:0-18229 GCA_019650415.1 Pipa parva
CCCTGGGCAGGCGGTACCCCTAGCATTTGCCTACTCTGCCTAATGGCAGAGCCGGCACTGGTCATCACTGTAGGACCTACCTCTGATGAGCAGTCAGTTTCATCCCACACAAAGGCACCCAGAATACTTATTTTGCCTTTGCATATTAGTATTCTTTAGTTCATAACACTTTTTTTTTAATAAGTTGATATAATATTTGCATTTTAATATTTAGCTATCGTTTTCTAGTTCTAATTAATGTGTGGCATTACAGTTTTTTTTTTTTTTATTCAGCACTTTCTAACTGCTTTTAATGACAAAAATTAGAGCGCTAATTGCTTTCCTGATCCATATGCTCTTTGTGACATGTTGAAAATTGTGAAAGGGTTTCTGGGTATGTTATGTTTCAGTTCTAGCTAAAACCAAATCTATTTTGAATTTGCAAAACTATATTTGAGATTACATTTGAATCAGGCATTCCATGTTATTTGTAATGGTGGCAGTAACTATGTTGAGGAAATTGGAAATTATGAACACTGTATTTTAATAATATCAATAAAGATGAAGATGTCCCCTGGACTAATTCTTACAGAGATAATTGTAAAAGTTTCTGCTGGTTTATATAGGGTCAAGAACAATTTTTTGTTGACAACATGGTGCTAAAAGCCTTTTAAATAAGTGATACCGACAAACACTTTATTTGGTGTTAACTGGTCAAAAAAAAAACTTGCAAGTTTTGTAAATATCCCTTTTAATGATTCAGCTAATTCACTACAGATTAGTCAACTGTCTGAAGCCAGTTATTCTCTAGTTTTTTCCATTTTTTTTACTTTTACTAATTTGAAAACAGTCAAATCAGCATTTGTACTTAATCTTCTATCACACACGAACCAGAAGTAAAAGCTATAAGATACAGATTTCACTTGAAAGAGCTGAAGGGGAAGTTTATAACTAGTATATTTTTGTATTTTTTACAACATTTAGGACATCAACTTACTGTTAATGAATTTAAATCTACACAGACTATGAACCCCACAAGCCTCTTGAAGGTGGTGACACCCATTCTTTGACAGTCTTAACCATTTTACACCTCAGCACACCCTAGGGGTTGGGGGGGCATGGTTTTTTCACTGACCCCGGTTACTAATTCCTCCCCTTTGGCTAAGATATTAGGTAAGGGGGTCTTTTTACCCCTTAAAATATGTATTCAGTCATCCTACTGAGTAAAGATGTGGAGAAATTGTGTGAGCATGTATAAGAGATCCATAGGATCTTACATTTGATTTACAATATTCTTATCCACCAAACAATGGGAAATAATGGTCAAACAACCTACCAAGTGAATTTGATCTACCTAACACTGTACATAGAAAAGGATTAACTGGGGTGTTCCTAGTCACTTGGTGATGTAAAGGACATTTGGATTTTAAAAGAATTGTTGATTCATTTTTTGTTTGTTAGAAACTTGACTATTACCTGGGTTGTTACTGGTGACTTGGACTTCTTCTTGGGCTTTTACTGGGGTTTTGACTTTTTGAGTGAGTGAACACTCATTTGTAGGAATCAACTGAAGAAGGTTTCCAGTAACTGAATCACAAAACAAACTGCATGCAAATATTTTCTCTTGACATTACTTTGAAAATAAAAACCAGACACCCAAAAACCTAATTATGATTTTTGTGTTTGCTCCCTAAGTAGCAAATAGCTTGTAATAATTCCATTATATGTATTATTGTACTTCATGAACTACATAGGATTTTTCCTGCAAGTCAGTTAAGTAATAACATCAAAAATGTATACCTTAGCTTCACAGACACAGACACATTTATATGGTATAGAGCATTAAACAAATCAATAAAAGCCGTGGGATAACATGGTTTCGATTTTTAAAATATAAAATATTGACTATTTTTATACTTGACTGAAAGATAACTTTATGTTTGGATTATACACAATATTTTGCTTGGAGTTCTCTTACACACATGGAGTTCTCTTACACACATGGAGTTCTCTTACACACAAGTTCCACCCTCGTGTTGATGCTTATAGTGTTCTGCTCTGGTGCATGGATATCCAACTTGCTTGTAAGGGGTAGCTGTATCTGGTAGTTTAACATAAGCTCTAGAGATGCAAATTTGGAATGACTGCACTAATTAAATACAAAGCAAGATTCAAACACAATGTGATCTGTCAACAGAGGAAGCATTACTAGTTACCTTGCCATTTGAAAAATAATAATGGTCTGGTCTTTAAAGCATGTGAATGCTTAGATTTTCAAAAAGCACAAATCTAAGAGTAGATTCCATGAAAGTAGGTGAATCTGAAAATCAAAGGAAATTATGTGGCAAATACTGTAGATCAATAGATGTCAAAGTACAGTATGACAGCACCTAAATTGGTCAATATATTGATTCAACTGTCACAAATGACTGATCTGCTGGCTACATTTGTTCATCTTAATTCTGTTTAACATCTGTCACAGTCTTTCTCTGGTCTCATCCAGTACATTCATTATCTGGCCAGCAAAATAATTTTGCTGGAAGACCATATACATTATGGAATGCTAGATGTCATCTCAAGAATGCTGCATTTTTCACTATTAAAGTAATGAGATTGATGAAGTTTAAATGTTATCAATAATGACTTTGGGAATTGCCATTCAAGCTTTCAAAAAAAAAATATTGCTAATATGCTGGACTTACTTTTCATAATACAAATTGTGTCTTCTGTAAATGAAATTTGCTACTTAAAAAGAGGAGTCATTAAAAATAACACAACTAAGTCAACTCTTGCCTTTGGTAGCTGGGATTGTGAATTTTACTTTATTTTCCCAACTGATTTTCTTCTGATCCCAGCCTTTGATGTTTCCCTTGGGTAGTTGCTTATGGACTTAAGCGTCTTGCAGTTTTTGGGCTTATGCCAAGTTAGTCCGGAACCCTGGTGGGACAGTGTAACCCTACTTTAGTCAAAAGTTTAGGGCAACACAATTTTGGGAAATTATTCACTACTGCACAAGACCCATCACAAATTAATTGTTTCCCACAGTACACAAAATACCCAAACACACTAAGGATAAAAATAGCTAGAACCAAAGACTGTGGAAAACATACAAAAAAGTCAACAAACAATGAATAAATATCAAAACAAGTAAATGTATTAAAATGTGTCACATATTGATTAAGTCAATGACATCACAATATTGATTTTCTAAATATCAGTTGGTCCAGTGCAGTGAAGCACCACACCAATCCAGTCAGTTGTTTGTGAATGCATCACTTCCTCTCATTTTATTTTATGTTTTCAAATCTTTCCCAAACATCTGCCAAATCACTGTAGATAAATTTCTATATTCTGTAGCTTCCCTAATGCATCCAAACTGTACACATATACACTTTGTTATTTCGAGCTGACCTTACTCTTCGGACACCATATGTTGTTGGTAAAATACCATTGCTCCAGGCGTAATAAAGAATGCTGCTTAGTAGGTGACAGCTTTACATGGTAAAATGTCCCATAATGTTTTATTTTTTGTCCAAACATGGCCATTAGAAAGTCTTGAGGTTTTAAATAAGTGCATAACTTTCTAAAAGGTTAAATGTATTTTCTTTTCTTTTTATTTTTCAGTATGGAATAAAGAAGAAAGAAGAAAAAGAAGCGGAAGCACAAGCTGCAATGGAGGCAAACTCCGAGGGGAGTTTAACACGTCCAAAGAAGGCTATACCTCCTGGATGTGGAGATGAAGAAGAAGAAGAAGAAGAGAGTATCCTCGATACAGTAATTAAATATCTACCGGGTCCACTTCAAGATATGTTCAAGAAATAAGACACGGTAGACTGTTAGACTGTTTTAAACAAACAGAGAAGCAATGGATTTCCCACTCTGATGGGAAATTTCAGTATTGCCACATACTACCCTCCCTCCCGTCTCTGAAATTTTGCTTACTCTAGTCCCCTCTTTTTCTTTCTACCTTTTCCTATTGTACATAGTCACATACAGTAGACACCTCTAAATGGATGTCAAGGTTATGAGCTGCAGTCTACGCAATTTTATTATAAGCCATAGTATAATGTGTGTTAAGATCTGGACACTGTATACATAGATGTATGAAAGAAAAGTAATCATCTCTACATTAACGTCAAAGCATAATTGTTTAGAATCGTGTTTTATTTTGCTTTGACCAATATTTATATTTCACATAAAAATAATATTGATATCACTGTAAATTGCCATGCATATGTGATTTCATATTTGTAGAAAAAACACAGAAGAGAAAATTCAGAAAATGAACCATGTAGAATAACTTTATCCAGAACTTTATGGTGAAAACAGTCGCCTCAGTGCATATTTAAAATAAAATGTAAAAGATCCTACTTTGTTTTAATGACATTAATTAAAAAACCTTTTGGGATGTTGGTGAGATACCATGCTGTTATTAGTGCAATGCACTTACACCAGCTTTCTAAAATGCACCACATTCCCCTTGAACAACCATGAGATTTGTCATTGTATTGAATTTGGTGATGCTGGTTAAGAGCATTGTTTGTCTCCTGTTTTTAATGAAGGTCATTTTCCCATGATTGCCAAATTCATTGGCCTATATTTTAGTCCTTCTTGTCATCATTGCGTTGATTTGATTTATTCTTATTTTTAGCTCATAAAATATCTAAAATATATTCAGTGTGTCAATAGTTGATATATGATTGTTTTTTATTTTTTTCAGTATATTTTTTTTAATGTAAGCTTTTTGGAGTATTTGAAATGTAGGACTTAAATGAATATAGTTTTTTTTTGGAAGCATAAATCACTGAATATTGGCTCTACGGCAAACAGCTGAAGTTAGAGCCAGAGTAATCAATTCCCAGTGAACCAAAACATCTCAGATACACAGGAATACTGCTGACATTTTTTCACAGGTCAAGAAACGTTTAGATTACCAATTTAGAAACCATTTAGTAACTGAAATGCCAAGGCATTCTGTGCTTTAGGCTTGGAATACAAGTTTTTATCATCAAACAAGGAAGTAAAAAGTGATAAAATAGTATACATTGATGTGATCATTCCCTGAGAAAAATAGGCTTGTTAAACCTTTTATATAGCTTTGCAGTGGCTATATATAAATATATATATATAAAATATCATGGTGAATGTGTAAAATTATATTTATGCATAAATGTGCTCATTCAAAAGTCTCTATAAACAGATCAAATAAGTAGCTCTAATCCACGTTTAACATATATTTTAGTGATCAAAAATGTAACAAACGCATACACTATTGCAATGAATCGCACTAAAACTCCATTTACTTTATTAATTTTAAGATTGTATTACACATTGTGTCACATATCAAACATTAGTGATTATTTTAATTTAATACAACGTGATATTGTGAAGCAAGTCCATCTTCTGTCTTGATCCAGGACCTCAGAAAATCAATCTTTTAAATAATATTCACTGAAATTTGAGTATTTGTTTCCTACATTAAATAGAGATATAATAAAAAAATGACCTTTTTTTTTTTGTTGCTTATTTTATAAATAACTATTGATGTCACTGTTACTTTGCCAAGGTAATATAACCATTTCAATGACAACGTTTCGTAAATATCTAATATCTTAGAATTCTTATTATTTATACTTTTAACGTGAGGCTTCAAGCAAAACCAAAGAGAAACTGGTTCATTTGTTCAATTCCTTCTGAATATCTCTCTCATTTGTTGTTAATTTCCGACCATTTAATGTGTTTAATCTCAGGTAATTGAGGTAGTCTTTTGTATTTCTTTCTTTCTTTCTTTATTTTTAAACCTGGGAAAGAGATGCATGATTGCACAGAAGACTTACAATTTCGGTGTCTGAGTGCTTATTTTGCAATCCTTCCTAGTTCATATAAAAAAAAATAAAATAAAATTAATAAAAAGAAACCATCTTTTGTTTATTGGAGGGTAAAGATTATATGGATGTGGCATTGATTTCCATTAATCTACTTTTAGCGAAAGCCATATAAATCAGACTGCAATATTAATTTAGGAAGTTAAAATGTGTAAGAGAGAATAGATCCTGTATTTATTTGCACTGGAGTTTCTTAGTCTACTCTTACTGTATGTTAGTTTAGTGGTCTCTCCCTATTGTGTCCGAGTAACATAACTGAAATGCTGCTCATCATGTTCCCTTAAACTAAGCTTACTTATATAATGTTGTTCTGTATAATGTTACCAATTACTGTCGTGAACAAATGTAATGTCTTCTGTGTTTGCCATGTTTCTATGTATTTCCTCAAACTCTCTCTTTGTTCTTTGTGCACAGTTAGTTAAAACAAAAAAAAAAAAAAGGGTGGGGGGGGTTTGGGGAGTCGCAGTCTTAAAAAAAAAAGCAAATGTTTTCAACACATGAAATTGAACCGGCTCAGCCATAATTTTGTGAGTATCTGAATCATTTTGTAAAATGAAATGCTCTTACGATTCATATCAGATGCATGTTATAAGCACCAACAGGGGGAAGATGTAGAGGAGTTGTGAATGTAAATTCATTGTAATTTGCTTGCTTATCCTCCATTGCATGATACCAACCAATAAACAAACTGTTCTTTTAAAATGGAATCACAGCCAATAAAAAACAACAAATAAAGTGATTTCACATTTTCATTTTTTCTTTAACAGCGTTTAACTCATTTGTTACAATTGTAATATAGCTTTTTTTTTAAGGTGGGTTTTAAACATTATGGGTGACGCTACCAATGTCATATATTTTTTATGAAAAAGCACATAGACTTCACCTAACAGCAACTTATACTATGTTAATATGTCACATGGTGTACACAAACTAGTCTAAGCAAAATATATCTATACATCTATACAATATATCTATTCAAATCTCCAGACAATAGTCATATTCAGTCAAATCCGGCATAGAATAAATGTAAGAGATAAACAGAACTGGAATCTAGTAAATCAGGTAGGTGATGGGAATAAACTGTAAACAGGTTTACAAAGATAAATTCTGGATTAATTCATTCATTTCAGTGCTGAGGAATACTTTACATGAGGTCCTTCTTGGTTAGTAAAAACATTACTATATTTACATTCAAACCTAATGATTCCGCTGGGTGGCAAAAAATAAAAATCTGTGTTTTTACGTTTTTTTCAAAGCAAGACCTAAAACAGCATATGTATACAAGTACATTATTAACTGCACCTCATGTTTTCAATATTGTTTGTACAATCTGATAATTCTGGAAAACATGGAGCATAAGGAAATACTATTTCCCCGACTCTGATAGACCCTGCACCACAGTTACCTGTTGGTGCTATGGTTTTAGTATTATTTAGGCATTTCCAAACGTAAACCCCACATGGCAAGTGTAATGATTAGTTACTGGGACCATGTGACACCAATACAATAAATGTTCACCCAGATCCCTAGCTTTCCACCTCTGCTTCATCTCTAGATAGTCCTTTCCTTTAGTAATGATGTCACAACATTGGACATATTTCCCTTGGAACCCAAAGGAAACTACAGTCTCCATTTTCCTTCTTCTTATTACATTATACAGTATGCTCTGTTTTATATAGAAACAATGCAGGACATTCCTTCTGCTTTTTATTTTCAGGTATTGATGGATATAGGGCTCAGAACACTTCTTGGGTGAAATGTAATGAAATAAAAAATATCGATATCATGATAACGAATGATTTTTACCAATATTGGATGATTTTTGCCAATATCTATATTGCCGATATTGGGTGTCTATCGATATCGGTAATATCGATGTAGCGATATCGAAATTTGATTGAAACTTTAAATCTGTTTATTTCTAAGGGAAATCAATAATATCAATGAAAAATTAGATGTTGCAATATCGGTAATATCGATATTGCGATATCTGAAAAAAATTTTCAATATCGGCAAAATTTCGACATTGCGATATCAGCAATATCGACATCATGATAACGATATTTTCAATTTTATTAAATTTCACCCACTTGCTTCAGTCTTTATTTCTATGTACAGCTTCTAAAATAATTTATTGTATAAAACTGTCAGATATGTCAGTGTTATATAAATTCTTGTTGGAAGCATTAGCAGGGAAGCAATTCATATAAACAAGACATAATATTCACTACTTATTTTAATAAGTTTTACAATATTTTAATTGATGGTCAGCATGGTTCTGTAGAACATGAAATTCAGAGATTTTAGAATAATGGAAAATGATTTTGTTGAAAAAGTAATAAAATTGCATATGGTTATAGAACAACCCCAACCCCCATTAATGAGCATTCTATATCCAGTAGTCTTATCATTTATTTATTAGTCTGTTTATCATTTATTTAATAACCTAGAGCATTACAAACATGTTTCCACTAAGACTTTCATAAGTAATATTATCTTCTGAATTTTACAGATTTACATATCAGTAGGCTACCTATTGGTATAGTTTTGTCTCTTGTGTTGTTCTGTAAAAAAAAGTGTATCTCCATGAAAGCATAGACAAGAGAGTATAGGTGATACCTTTTATTGGCTAACAAAATAGATGGTAAATGCAAGCTTTCGAAGCTCCTAAGGCCTCTTCATCAGGCAATGATGAAGAGGCCTTAGGAGCCTTGAAAGCTTGCATTTACCATCTATTCCATTAGTCAATAAAAGGTATCACCTATACTCTCTTGTCTTTTCTTAAATCTATGGCTAACACGGTGCTACACTCTACTGTCCATGAAAGCATGTAACTGAACAAAGGTAATGTATAGAAGCTTTAAATTCTTACATGAATGGATGGCTAAGAAGTCCACATGTATTCAATAGTGCAGTAGACAAGAACCATAGGATAAAGGACACTGTGTCCTTTTATTTACTAAACTTGCAAACCTGAATTATAATTCCTACATCTGGCACCTCCCATGCTCTCTCAAGCATGCAGCCAGATCTTTTTAAACAGACTTTTTCTGCCTTCTGCTAGTATTTCTTCTGCTAGTTCTTCATTTGTGGGCCAAGAATACCATCCTGTACACCAGCTGCTCCAGTGTCCCTGCTGTTCCTATTAACAGGTTTGAGTGGAATGCTCAAGGCTAATGCATTACATTTGCATGTAAAGTTGTATCATACATATAGAAAGTTCAGTTCTGACTAGAGGATCTTTAATATATATTGGATAAATAGGATTTTCCACTAAACAGCATTCTTGTGAGAAATTTAAAAGGTGATTTGTTGATAACTTAAACAACCCATTACAGCATTATTGTAAACCACAAGCATTCGGAATGACCCTGAAAGCTTCACGGAGAAGTAGAATAACTAAATAATTCAAGACACTAATAAAATGGAGAAATGGACAGCTTGATGGACTAAGCAAAATCATGCCTCTGAATCCCATGTTCACTCCTTCTCTTTCTCTTTGTATATATATATATATATATATATATATATACACTATGATAATCTGCACTATCCACTCCTTTCTTTTATACCCAGAGGAAGCACTGCGCTCCCTAACCTATTTAAGATATTGTGACTTTCTGTGCAACGGAGAAGCAAGCTGCTGATCTGGGAAAAGTCTTTAGGCCAAGCCTTTATTGTAAAACTCAAGACCATGTTCTATAATTAACTTTAAGGGTAAAGGACATTGGTATGGAAAGAACCCACCTTAGGCAATACCCATCGACCAGTTTAATGAAAGGAAGGAAGTGGCTCAAACTTAGCTTGTACATTAATGGTCCTACAAATGTGATGCAGTAGGGTCTCAATATACATAACTTGTAACATCATCTATTGCTCCAAGATGTCTTAGGAGTACGGTTACAGATCTACCACTTCTATTATGCAGTCAAAAAATTCCATCAAATTATTTTGGTATGACCTTCCAGTGGTAAAAACTGTCTGCAAGGAATCCTTTCATTTCATTTGTTGTATTGTGGGTGCAGACACATGCTTTACTTCTAATACATGACTGTGTCCATTCTGAGCCCAAAGGCTTGTTTACTTTTAGTCTGAGGAGAATAAATTCTAAAGTAATTATTTATTCAGTGCTAAAGTGGATAGTGGCCATTATGTGCTATACTTTTGGTTGAAGAAAATCAACAGAAATAACTGCAATGTAATTAGATATTCTGCTACGATTTTGTCAGTTTTAATCCTCTGAGTGTGATCGTGGGCAGCTCTTAGACTTTTATCACTCCACTAGCCACTAGATAATCAAAATGCCGGTGTCAAATCTGCATAGGTGTTCTGGAACTTACAGTGGCAATGACTACGTGTTGTATGACCCAATGGTCACAACAATGGAAACACCCAAGAATATGTTCTTCTGCCTGCCTACCAGGAAATGCGCATTGCTGTGAATCCCTGCCAAGCCAAAAATTGCTGCCAGTTGAACCCAAAAATAAAACTCCCCAGGGACCCCAGAGGCTCAACAGAAATCCCAGGGGATGTCAGAACCCTGATTACTCCCTCTGTGCCCAAATGGCCACACTTTGCACCCAGTTGTCCTTATGGTACAATAAACTGCCCCACATAATCAACAGTGCCCCCACTGTTGCCCCAAAGATCCTCAGACTGTTAGAGTCTCCAATTTCCCCTAAAGCATCAGGCTGCCTGCAGAGTCACAATCTGCCCACATATGCCTTCAGTTGCCCCACCCTCTGATGCCCCCACTAATGCCATCATAGTACTCGTGTCTTCATGGGCCACTGCACAGTTTCAAGCAGAATCTTAGGCTTCTCCTCAGATTGCCTAGGAGCCCCAGTTAATGTGCATTGCGGCCAAGATATTCTTAACCCCTTTCCTCCTACAGTACAGTCTCATGAGTCTCATATGGTCATCAGTGGTGCTCAAGTGCCCTCCAGCTGTAGTTGCCCCTCCAGGTGAATCACTATGCCAATTTCTTCAAAATTACCCCCAGTGTCCATATAAAAGCCCCAATTGACCTCACAGATTGTACCACACTGCCCCAAATTGCTCAGCAGAGCCCCATATTTAAGCAGAACTTATTTTAGAAATTGTTACCTTGAGATAAAAGGTACCAATTACAATTTTCCTTGTGTTTTGGCAAACGTCTGATAATGTATTGTCATTAAAGCAAACTTTTCTTATATAGTCTGGGATATTTTCTTATTTAGGGAAGTTGAGTTCTGGCTTTGTAAACCCCTGTTTTATTATGTGCAAAAACATGATCCAGAACATTGCAATGCATTTGAATTATTTTATTATTTAACACTTTAAAATATACACTTCTTATATCCATTGGCTTCCACTGATTACAAAAACAGTTTTGTTGTGATATATATATATATTTATGATGACCTTCGAAGCTCCAGGGAACAACGCTGTCATACAAATCAATTCTGGAGTTATTTCATGTCACTGAATGATCTATTGAAAGATACTGAGGGAAACCAACTTTCATTTCTAATACATCAAAGTCCATAGAGTTAAGTGGTGCCTTAAAAATCTGTCTGGCTTACTCCCTATGTGCAACAGCAGCCATAGGTCGCACCAGGCAAATAGATTTTGTTTTGTGACTAAATTGAGTCCTGTCAAAATGAAAAAAAAGAGCTATTTATAAAATGTTAACGGCTGTGACACAATAATAAAATTCTGAAACTCACAAACAGATCTATCTTTTTCCATGTTGGCCGTCTTCATCTTGGTTTTTTTGTTATATAGTGAATCATTCCAACCGTATTCATGGGCACATCTGGCGCACAAACCAGACAACAGAGAAAAAAACAAACATAATGACATCATACAGAGCAGAGTTCCCCAGCATCCCTTCATTTATTCTGTCTTTGTGGTTGCACAGGAAAACCAGATTATACATTCCACAGGGGCAAGTACTGATGGGAATGGTTAATACACAAGAAGTAAACTATTGTTTCCACAATACTCTTTTTCAGGCTTCCAATTTTTTCTTTTTTTATCCTGTTTCAAACTAGCTTTTAATAACAGTTTCAAATATACTATCTTATTTTAAAACTCTGCCCGTAAGGTCGGCATCCCTGTTTTCTCTTTTTGCTATTGCAGTAGACATGGGCGTTTGACTTGGATCATTTAAGGAAATGTTTTCTCAGAACATGTAAGGTTGTTTCTCACACTGCGGACTCTGAGGTACACATGCATTCGGGCAACTGGGACCTTCCTCTTCTTTCTGATTGCAAGGACTTTGTCAGTTTATCAGTAATCTGAAAACCTCTCCTCCCCCTCTGCTTGTCAAAGATAATTGCCCACATAAAGTCATACGTCCACAAACACTGTTATCACTTTTAGATGTCAGGTCACAGACATACTGCAAATATTATTGCCAAGTTTTAAGGAGTGTTTCAATTGACTTAATCCTTGCATTCTGCCAATGACAGTCACATTCATCTCTGTATCTTTGATCATAGATTATAAAAACTCTATGCCAGGGGTTACTATCTTTATGTATTATTTTGCCTTCTATTGTAGACCTACATACTGAATAGTGTTTTTGTTTGTTCAGTAATTTACTTACATGCGAGTTTATTTTGGTGACCAAAACGTGGTTTCAACAACTGATCTTTGCACAATATTAGTAATCCATTATCGTTAACCCAAGTGTGAGTTCAATGCTGGTATATTCTCTCTCCTCTAGACCTTAGAGATCAATTAGGTGAGATATAAATATATCCATCTTTGTTTCTCTAGAGATTTTGTTTCTTGGAGGGCAAACGAACACAAATACGGTTCTGAATGTATTATCAGATCCGTGTACAGGCTTGTGTGAAATTCTAATAAAAGGCCCCTTTCTGGGGGTGACATCTTTACTAATCACAATAATGTCCTGCATTCAATAGACACATTTATTTCTTTATTTCATTTGTGCAAATCATAAAAAAATGATTGCTTCTGATGTGAGAGAAAAGAAGAAATAATGTGTTAGACTGAACAAAGACAATCTCCTTCCGTTTCATTACTATTCATCGCTCCTGATTTCTATTTTATATTAAAGTTCTTTTAATCTGTTAAAAGTATCCATACAATACAATTTTGGGGATTTTAATTTTTATTCTCTTGCCTCCTGATGTTCTTTGCTGCTTCTCCATATTCCCTCACATCAGCGCCTCTTTATTCATTTGTACAGGAGTCACTATTCAAGTCTGATTTCAGTGGAAACTTGCTGCCTGCTATTGTTAATAAATGCAGGGTATCAAGAGGAGCACTTGCAGCTTGTACCACTCGTCAACTTTCCACCATTCAGTGGTGCCAGTAGCACTGGCCAAAGGTGGGCTATTAAATAGCGAGCACAGTGTATTGACAGCGCGCGATTATCTATGTCAATCTGAGACCAACTTCTATGGTTTCTTCTTTTTATTACAGTTTGTCATTTATTCCCTGGTTAAAACACTACTTAAACAGATTAGCTCTTTTCTACAGCTTCAGGTATTTAAAGCTTGCTAAGAGTATGCTAAGCATCTGTGTATCCTGTTCTCCCTTCACAGCCAGCACCACTGCTTCAGCCAAATTCAGCATGTCTCTGCAGCATCAAAATAGGTGTAAATCCCAAGGAGACGATCGTAGTATTCTTTGCTGCTCAAAGAGTGCTGTGAGTAACAGTTCAGAATGTGTCCAAGGGTGCTGTAACAGGCAGTTCAACTACGCTGCTCACAGGGTTCCCATATGAGTCTTACCAGCTGCCAATAGCGGAAAGTTAACCTGAGGACTTTGACCTAGGAGTCTCCTTGATGCAAAGACAGTGTCTCCTTGGCATAGAGAGGTTGGGGGGATGATGAAGACCAGAATTTCCTTAGACTCCATGCCTCAGTGTTAATCAGTGTAAACTCCTGCTGTGGTACAGAGGATCCACTTTCCCCTAAGTCACATTCATTCCTTACTATGTTTCAGTGCACCTTAGCTTCTTCAGAGGTGCACCACCTATGTGCCTGTTCCTAAGCTTGTTCATTCAAAGCTTTAATGGACCTTAGTTCCAACATAGGTGCATCACCTTGTTCATCTTCACAACTCACAGTACAGCTTAGCTTCTCCAGAGGTGCACCTCCGCTGTACCTGTTTGTTCCTATGTTCAGTACACCTTAGTCCCTCTAGAGGCGAAACAGCAGTCAGATTACCCTTAGTGCCTCGACAGGTGTACTGGTGCTGTGGTACCCCCAGTGGACCTGTGACATGGGGTACATTATAATAAAACTTTACTGAGGCTAAGCCCCCAAACCTGGAATTGCTGTACAGGATTTAGTTGAAACTATCTTGTCCAGTTCATCAATATACATTTTTGCCAGGAGTAAGTTTGTTTTCACTTCAAAAATAATGGAAAAATATTAAAATTACCCCTTTATAAATATCAAATAAAAAAAAACACTCAAGCTTCTCAACTGTATATCAGTATGGGATAATCCCCATTTATTGGTAATGAACTGGGTTTATTCCCTACTAATATACAGTTGAGCAATTTGAGTTGTTTTTAAGATTTGTCTTGGAACTGTGCCTCTTCACTAAACTTCTTATTTACTCTGAGACTTGGCCAATAGTTGCAATAGTGATTTCTGTGCATTTTTAGACCAAGAATAGCAGTTGTAGCAAATAGTCCCTATTAACCATATTAAAAAGGAGTGATCTTTCCATGAATCTTTTTGAAGAAGACATAACTATCTTTGATACATAATCTCTAGTTGTTGAATTGGGCCAGGATTCACAAGTTCACAAAAAAATAATGATCTTTGTTGAATAACCAAATTTAGCAAATTCTTCAGTTGTGGTGAATCCACACATTTAGGAGACAATTTGTACTTTGATAGATTATGCCCCTGAGACTCTATTCAGAAAAACAAACTTCTCCTATTAGGTTAAATGTGCTCTCTCAATCAAAACTCCACGGTCTTATATAAAATGATTTACCAAATCAGAATAAAATATTCTTTATGGCTGCTGTTCTGTCAGAGTTCTTTATTTTAATAGATGCTGTCCAAGTCTACAAATATCAGACACATATAAAATATAGCGGGTTTTTTTTTCCTCTCAGTCAACACCACATGATAAATTGAAAGAGGGAATTGTACTTTCATCTGTTAAAAGAAAAGTAGTGGATTTGCTGAAAACTTTATGCTTGAGTCATCTGACCTTTACAGAGACATTGCCACAAAGGTAAATACTAGCTCTAAAGGCTAACAGTGTAGAAAGGGATAAACCAACACAGTTCAAATATGTTTTACCAGTTGCTACATGGCAATCAGATAACCTAGAAGGCAAATGCAAAAATATGAACTATGGGGAAAAAACCTTTTTAAAAGAGCTACAAGCAAATATTGAACTGAAGAAGAAATGTGCTATGTAAAGTTTCAAGCAGTAGAATTCTCTGTTTATTACCGTGGTGGTCTAGGTCAGGGGTAATTACATCTAACATTGTTGGTTGTAAAATATATACAATAAAATTTATTGGAAATTAAGGGGCTTCTATTTGCAAAAAAAATGTTTGAGAAGCAAATAAATGTATGTACATTTTTACTTCCAGCTCCCAAGATCACTGACTAGAAAAGGTCAAAGGTATCTTTTGCTCAACACATAAGGCCATATTGACTAAAGGCCTAATAGTTGTGAATAGCTCTGAATAAACATTTGATCAGGTGACCTAATAACTATGTACAGTATAAATATATTAGAGGTCAGAACAAATATCTGTCTCACAATCTATTTATACCAAGAACTGTAAGTATAACAAGGGGGCATCCTCTACATTTAGAAGAAAGAAAGTTTCTGCATCTACATAGAAGGGTTTTTGTTTTTTTTACTGTAAGAACAGTGAAATTTTAAAATCTGGTTTGGATACTTTCCTTCAGTGTAAGAACATTACAAGTTATGGGGACTGGATAACTGGAGCTGGGATCTTGATCCAGAGAATTATTCTGATCCTTCAGTGTAAGAACATTACAAGTTATGGGTACTGGATAACTGGAGGTGGGATCTTGATCCAGGGAATAATTCTGATCCTTCAGTGTAAGAACATTACAAGTTATGGGTACTGGATAACTGAAGGTGGGATCTTGATCCAGGGAATTATTCTGATTGCCATATTTGGAGTCAGGAAGGAATTTTTTCCCTAACATGAGGATAATTGACTCTTGCTTCATGGGTTTTTTTGCCTTCCTCTGGATCAACACTGCAGGAAAATAGGCTGAACTGGATGGACTTGTGTCTTTTTTCAGCCTTATAAACTATGTTTCTATGGTACTATGATTGGCACTCCCCATGTTCAATAATTTAGCAAACTCTTGGATGTGGCAAAAATGTGACCAATTTGGGCGACTACCATAGTCTCGATTTTACAGAGCACTTTGCCTCATTTTGCGTGTGTGTGCAGAGGTATTTCTACTATTTAATATATAAAAGTGTATGGTAGCGCTAAAACAAATGTAAAATTATATAATTGTACAAATAACATAAAAAGTCCAAAGAAATATGCAGCTGTTCCAACGAAGTGGACATTCAAACTCCACGTGATTTCCAAAGATGTATTCTAAGGGAAAAGCACAAACAAAAATATAGGCATAATAGTGCCTTATCTAGAGTACATATAATATAGAAAAAGTGTAGAAGACTCCACCATAGGAGATAAAAATCCAAAAAGAATTGTGCTGATGTGATATACAATATAAAGTGATAATAAAACGTGCAACTTCACTCCAGCTGGGAGAGAACTCACCAAAAAAACTCCAAATAATAGCATAACAAGATATTGCAAATCTGTAAATCCCCTGCAGCAAGCTCAATGGGATTAACACCAGACATTCAGGAATCAAAAGTAGTGCTTCATGATGGCTTCATTTGGTGATGAAACTCATAAAAAAACATGAAAGATATCCAAAATAGTATAATATTGCTTTAATAAATAAAATAATTAAAACACAGCGGATGTACTCACAAACACTGGAGATAAAAAATCATATCAAGTATTGCAGTGGAAAAAAGCGTTTCTCTGCTCTTGGTTGGCAGCTTCATCAGGAGATGAATTGTGCTTATATTTTTGTTAGCGCTTTTCTCTTAGAATAAATTTCTACTATTTACCAAGTGGCAGAGTATATCGAAGGAGCACTGGGTGCTGCTCTGAATTCACCCATTTTACTTTGCCACATCAGAGTGGGAGGTTAATGGCAGGGATCCTATGTGGCGTAAGGTGACTATTTAATCAAAAGTGACAATGGTGATTGCGATTAAATTAGTCTACTACTAAACATGAACTAGAGACAAGGTGACATGGAGGGAATTCACCATAGTGCGAAGTGAAGTCCGGATCCTTCGTCTCACTTCACACAGACTGTTTTGCACTCACTGATGACATCAGCTAACGCTTTAAAGGGATTCCAGTCTCAGCGAGACCACTCGAGTCACTTTGCCGAGACTGGAATTCCTTTAAAGCGTTCGCTGATGTCCGCATGCAGGACATCAGCAAGCGCATAACAGTCTGTGTGAAGTGAGGCAAAGGATCTGGACCTCACTTTGCACTATGGTGAATTCCCCCCATAGAAACAGATGTATTATTCACTTACATACAGTTAATGGGGTATGGTGAGGATGATGTCACTGCACTTCACTGGAAGAATTCACATCACTCCACATGAATTCTCATCCTACTTCTATTCAACTGACTTCACCACACCATGCATGTGACTGTGTCTGTAGCAGTCTGCCTGTTTGACAAATCTATCCATAGCTTCATCAGTAAGGAGAAGTGAAATTGCCCATATTTTGGCTATGCGACTCAAATTGTAGGGTGGTGAATTTGACAGGTGAACTCATCCTTTAATCAGTAAGGCCCCAAATATCCCAAAAAAATTATACTGACACCTTTTGGCTTTTTTCACCGTTTTAAAGATATTTGAAAGATGCATATAAGTCATGTTACTGTAATTGTAGTATCTGTGAACTAAGATTCATTTTCTGACTTGTAGGGTCTGATCTGGCAGCTTTTAGACTGTCAAAGGAAGCGGGGCTTCTGCCCCTTGAATTCTGGGTGTATAGAGACCCAGGCTGTACCATTGATCAATAAAGAAGAGTTGGGCAGGGGGTTTGTCAAAATAAGTGCTACCCTGCAGAAATGAGTATTTTATTAGCGACAATAGTTAACATGAGAGAAATAAACTGCAATTTAAATAGCCTTTAGATATCAATGAGCAGATCTTCTTTTTTTACTTTAGACACATGTAGGATAGTGAAATGAATACTTTTCGCTCCCTTAAATAATCAGTAATTAAATGTATCGATATGTAATTGATGTCATATATATATACTATGCTGGT